>QVNW01001528.1:0-84868 GCA_014825475.1 Pseudomyrmex flavicornis
TTTTTTTTTTTTTTTTTTTTTGTGTGTGATTACTTCGTAATTCACTGGAAGTGCCTGATTAGATTTAAAGTAATACGAGTATGCTATATATTACGCAAGCGCGGAAAATTCACATATAAGTTGAAAATATTAATACCACCTGCAGCTTTTTGTACATTTCCAAGTTGATTAGTTTGATATCCTCCAGCTGTCGTCTCAAGGATATTATAGTATCCTGCTTCTCGTGTATATCCTTCTCTAACAACTTCATAGCTACTTCCATTTCGGATTTCATGCTAATCTGTACGACAAAAAAGAAAAGAACAAGAGTACTCGAACGTTTCTTGCATTTGTTCGCGCGTTCTCTCGTACGTTCTCGCGAATTTACTTCCGCGAAAAAGCCTCGAGCGTGTTCTAAAAATATTCTGCTCGTACGTTAGGAATGAATATTGCCAAAAAAGATACGGTCTCACAACCTGTAGCTCTAGTTCTTTCTCCAGATCCTGCCGAGATTTCTTTTCAGATTCTAATCTGCTTCTAAGCTCCTCCATTTCCGCTGTGGTCTCTGTTATTTTAAGGGGTATTTTTCCGTTCTGAAATGAGATTCGGTTTCTTCATTAACGGGGCAATCTGCACGTAACACGCAATTCTCAGCGACATGTGTATATATATATATATATATACCTCGTTTGCGTCTTTAACCTCTATGCCGAGTTCCTTTTTAAGTTGCCTGTTCTCTTCTTGAAGTGACAGAATATTGTTCTTAGCGATAGATAGATCTTCCTTCATAAGAGCATTGGTTGTCGTCAGAGATTCTACTTTGGCTTGGAGATTCGTTACCGTCGCGCTAAAAACCGACAGGGGGAAATAAATCTCGGATAATATCGGAAAAAACGAATGTTCTTCTTGTTCGCAAAAAATTCGCGAACAATCAGATATATTTACTTGAGATGCCGATTGAGCTCCTCGATGTAATTCTTTTGATCGAGCACCGTGGTCATGTTATCGTTCTCCAGTTCGTCGTCTGGCGATTCGCCCGGTATGTGATTACTGTTGCGCAGATACAACGAGAAATCGATTACGCCTTGCTGACAGTCGAGGTCTTCTTCCTGTCACAATAACGAGCGACCGTGGCTTTTAATGTTATTATCGTCTGCCGCGCAGTTTGCGCGTAAAACAACACGCGATTTTAAGCCACCACTGACCTTTACGCAGAAGTTGCAATCGATCACATTTAATCCCACCAACAAACCCATCACCACAATAGCTTCCTCGCTCATCATCAAAGCGTCCGGTTCGAAGTACTCGGACAAAATGTCATCTTTGTGATCTATCAAAACTTTCAGATAATCCGCTAATTTTTTTTGCATCAGCGCCATGCGCAGCCAAGCACGCGCCCTACCCATAGCCGTTCTGAAAATGAAGATTTTCAAAATTCCACACCCACACCAAAAAACGAGTGTAATTTCGCAAAGAAGTGTTTACAAAAATCACGGAAGCATTTTTTTTTTTTAATGATGAGAGATAAAATAAAAGATAAAAATAATCTTCTTTCAAAATAACTTTAACAAAACTTTGAGAAACTAATCATTTAATAACGAGAATTTATTTATTTTTTTAAAAGAAAATAAAAGGCAATAAATAAGAAATTAAATTTACATAAATCAAAAATGTAAACGCGAATGAATGAATAAATATAATGAATGTTGTTACATTCTCTCGGAATAGAAATTCGCAATACCTAACAGTCGGTAAATCACGAATGCTGGATGTAATATCTTGAGCTTCGGGACAATACTTTTCTACGAGCTGAAGAATATCCCACAGCTCTTTCTTGGGTCCGAGAAGACCCTGAAATCGGAAACTAGTTAGTAAACCTTCTTAAAAAGCTTACTTCTCGTACGAAGTGTGTTGTTTTTACCTTCTTCGGCCGTAAGCCGTGCCTGAGCACGTGTTCGAGCACGATGAAGAAATGTTGCAACGGCATGTGATCGGAATCGAGCATACGACCATATTTCAAGGACGTTTCGATCAGCTCCTTGACGATTAGTTTCGAAATGTTAACGAGATTACTCCTCTCGATGATTACCGGATCTCGTGCTGCAAAAACAATTATGTGTCTGTTCTAACTCACATTTGAACTTTCCCTGATCGTAATTTTTCCTCGTTAATGCTTACAGTAACGACTTCAACAAGTGTCGGAATTACTTAGAATATTCTTAATCGTGAAAAGAGATGTTTGCAATAGCGTAAAATATGCATTGATGATTTCATTTTTTTTTTTCAAAATAAATAAAGAAACAAATAAAGTGGTAACGGATACACTCAAAGCAAAAAGATTCGCAAAAGTAGTGTGAGAAGAAATGCGTTTCGCCCAAAAGCGCCCACGCGAAAGCGTGACAGAAGAAAAGGAATGTTTTTCTTTCGCGAAAGAAAAGCAACAGTAGTAACAAGAAAAGCAACAGTAGTAACAACAATATAATAACGTCTGTACATGTAGTTAACCCTCGTTGAATCAAAATCAAGAAAACGGAATATGCGACATTCTGCTACGAGAAAACGGGTTGAGTGCAAGAACATCGAGTACAGACACAAGCTGGAGACGTGCTGCAATGGCGGTGGACTTGACGGCATAATATCGCGAAGCTCTTGCTGTTGCTCGGAAAGCTGCCGTTCGTGACGGTGATGGTGATCATGATGATGATTAATACCACTGAGTGCGAGCGGCGGCGATGGCGACCGTTGCATCGAGTCCTGGAGCGAGAACTCGACGTCCTGGAGCTCCTTCAGGCATAGCCACTCTCCGTCCACCGACACGCGAAAATTGCACAGATATATCGTGTCTTGAGCACCAGCCATGTCTTCCTCCAGCATGACCCCGCCGTGATGTACACCACCGTGATCGCCCGGCGGCCGCAGTTTCAGGCCAGTCAGGGATTCCTGCCGCATAGAAGACGATTCCTCTATCGTGTCGCTCGCCCAATCGATTCCGGAAATTATCCCGATTATCTTTCGCTCGCAGATTCTTCACACTTGCTTGCGATATCAATATTTCTTCGATTATCGTTCGAGTTAAATTCTTCTCGTTGTTAAATTATTTTGTTCTTAATCAACAATCAAGTCAATTAGCGCTTTCAGTAAATGCGCCAGTAAATATTCCTTGGTCTATACGCGTCTGTGAGTCGAAGTATTATTTTCTTCTCGCTGCATCGATCAGCTGATGGAGAAATATGTCGCAATGGATGAGTCACCAAATAATATATCGCGGTCTCGTATTGTTGGCAACTAAATGACAATCTGCGTCCACTGTATTTATTCTCTATTCGTTTATCTCTTCTTGTTGTTATTCTTGGGTCACCGTTGATGCGTGTTATATTATTAAGTAGAGATCTTGTCAGCAATTGTGACGAGAAATTAATTCGGTCAAGTAGCAGGTATCGAAGTAGCGTCAAATAAAAAACGTAGCTGAATCGAAAAAGACGATAGTCGCGCACTACATTGGACTACATTGTAGTTTTGCGGTGATTCGATTACTCGTTCGTAAAAACGACACGAAAGATCCTACGCACTTTTTGACAACGAGAAAACAACTTGTGAAATTTTATGCGATTGCGTCGAGCGTGGAAAATATCACGTCGAAAATAGCGAGAGCACCGGCGAAATGTGATATTGATTTTCCCGCTGACTCTGCCTCCATCTGCAATAATCAATACCGGTGGCAGTGCCCGTGGCTGCAAGGTGCTGCCATCGTTTATCTGCTCTATCGATATACCAGTACGTCCACAGACCGCGCTTTTAGGTAACATGAATGCCTCACAAGAAAAGATTTGTTTCATCATCATTAAAGCTTTTATATACGAAAATGAGATAATAAAAAAATACATGCTTGTTCCAAAATTTTATTTCAACGTTACACAATCAAAGAAATTTGAAAATATTTACATAAAATTATCTCATACACAATTGGTAGTATAGAATTTTAATTAACACACTGTGATTGTGTGCTGTAACGTTTATCGATTTCATTGCCACTCAAACGTAAGAAATTATTGCAGCCTTTTCCTTTAGTTATCGCATTGCAAACGTTTCGCAATTTACGCACGTCTTCACACATGACACCAGAGCAATTAATCACGTGCGTACAAACGTTACGGAAAATTACGTATGCTTACACTGATATCAAATAACGTTACTGTTGCAGTAACTTTCCCAAGATTTGTTGTGATGCGCCGCAGACGACAACGGTGCGCATGTGAAGATCCGACAATGTGTGACACACTGACGTTACGTAGACGATATCACTGTGTTCCCAAAAATACATTTCTTATCGCTCGAGATTACAACTGGCTGTCGTAAATACCAGAGCATTATTCAAACAGCTGCTGTACGAGAAGTTTACTGTTCAAAGTTATATTCAATACTTTTTCTTAAATTTATAATAAAAAAAAATACGCGTGTATAAAACTTTTTAATTCAAGTCCTTTTCAGCAAAATCGCGTAATTAGTGGATCAAGGCTAATTGATTTAATCTCTGCAAGTGAAAAATCCTTTTTTCGGATCGGTGATAAATTTTGCATCTTATACACGCGATCACCGATCTCACATATAAGCTATTCACATCCTACACAGACATAAAGTCCATTAGACGTCTAATGGACGTTCGTAACTCCATGTGACGTCTAATGAACGTCTAATGGAGGTATGTATAGAGTGTGTAGGATGTTCTCACATCTCGTTGTCAATCAAATTTAACAATATACTATTTTTCGGATTTAACAATCGTATAATAAATATTCATATACCATAAATTGTTTTCTTTTATTAATAAAATATAAGATTGTGATGATTTATACAACTGAAGAAATAATCGATATAATTGCATTAAAAATAGTAATATTGCGCAGAAAATAAAGTTTTGCTATAATAATATAGCCAGCAAAAAAAATTTTTCTAAGCCTGCTGAATTTTTTGTTTCATCAACAAAATGTTTTGTTGGCGCAGTAAAAATTTGTTTTCGTGTATTTGTTTATCAGTAACATATATTATCCTGCTCTTATCGGAAGTTTTAACCGGCAAGAAACGACAAAGAATAGCCAGCGACACGTGCGCGCACATCATCTTCCGCGCGCTGATTTCTCGCGCGCCAAAGCCGCGAAGCGCGTGCTTTCGAAAAGCGCGCCGGATCGCGTGGCACAAGGCATGCATCCGTGTCGCTTTTGTTGTGTACTCACGTCTCGGCAGCCACCAGGCATCCAGCTTCCTCGGTCGGGACACGACGAGGTCCGGCCATTTATCCTCTCGTATCGAGTAGCTTGACGGCGAACGCGAGACACTCTTCTCATTTTCGTCGGACGCGAAACTACCGGTGAGCGACTTCTCGGACGGTGATATTGGCAAACCGTCGCTACTTTCTGCGGCCATGTTTACGTTTCCACTAGTAGTTTCCGCCGTCGACCTCGGTGGCGCGTTCATTTACCGACGTGTTCGCGGTGATAAGCACATGTCCGTATACTACTGACGTATCTCACAATCAGAAAACAAACTGCACGTCTAAAATACGTTTAGAACTCTTACTGGATTTATGAAAAAAAAAAAAAAAAAAACAAAGTAAAAAAGATCTATTAGACATCTTTTCAATCTACAATTAATATTATTAATATAATTGATAACATCAAGTAATAATGAATTTATTGTTTTCTTATGACTTATAAATTTTAGTTGTATATTTTAAAATAACATATCTGTCAGTTTTTTGAAATTCTTTAATACACGAAAATGTTCCAGGTTCTATTTTGTAACATATTAAACATATTTCAGCTTATAATATCTATGAATATGTAATAAAAGTGTTACTATTTGGAGCAACCATCTGAGTCGAGGAAGCGACCAGCAATGTTTCTTTTGATTTGCACATGTAATTGCGAAGATGGTTTATTTAATAACAAAAATTAATAAAACTTTTAATTAAAATTTTTTACAACTGAGCTAATTCATTATAACATGTTTCTGTATGTGACTCACTTTTAATTAAGTAATTAAAAAGTAAGATACGTAGAATCACATTATAAATTACTTATCTCAATTGAAATTTTATTAAATATGTTATATATAATATTTATTTTATTAAATATGTTATATATAATATCTGCATTTAATATATTCAGTATATATTAAATAATAAAATACATAAAAGATTAATATTCTGTATTTATTTTGTTTCTTTTTAATTTAATAGAATTATTTCTTATAATAAGAATATGATAGCGAGATTGCTTGAGTAAAATATACATGTTTGTAAAAGTATTTTTTACTTTATTTGTGTTAATTTTGTGTAAGTATATTCTCATAAAAAATAAAACACAAAAAAAACTAGCGCAAGTTGCACAGAAACGTATGACGTATTTTGCATCTCTCTCTTTTTTTCATCTTATTAATATTAATGCTGTCTTACTTTTATCTTATTTTTATGTTTCACTTTTTTGCCACTTAGGCGATAGTGGTGCTATTAATCTTCATTACAGTATGAAAATACCAAGCAGTACACAGTCGAAGTATTTTACGTGTTGCTGTCTACGAGCGCCGTAATATCTAAGTACTGTGCACATGAACTTTACGAACCAACTCATGCAGAAAATGAAAAATTCTAATAGTTTATAGAGCCACAACTACATTTGTGTAAGAGTAGTTTAAATGTTCGTGAAAATATTTAGAATTTTAATTTAGCAATAACTAACAAATAATTAAAGTTTTTATTAAATATATTGTACAACTTTATATCAAAAATTTGAAAATTTAATAATTTTAAGCAGATGTAAGATAAAAATAAATATTCTGTGAGCAGTTTAAAAACTATGTACATATGAGACAGATATAGGTATTATGTCTAGTTTTAAAAAATGTAACACACATCACACGCATATATATATATATATATGTATATAAGTCTTAGGATCTTAGAGTTTTGTAAAAAAAATTGTGAAATAGAACACGTGTACATTACGAGAGAATAATTAATTACCGCATCGCTCATCTTGAGTGTTTTATCAAAGAGTTAATATAAAGTTCTATTTTTTCTCTTTCTCAATCGCGACAGATCTTGTCACATATGTATTTTATAATCAACGCCGAATTCAAAAGACTTTTCTTACAACACGTTCGTTCGGAACGTCACATGTATCGCACCTCGCTCACGAGAAACCAAAAATTAGCGCATATTCACTCGAGGCGCAGTTATTCGCGCGCCAATCAGAAGCACGATCGCAAGATCGGAGGAGCTGCAAGAATGTAGAACCAACTGCGAGGCATCCCGCCCCGCCGCGTCCCGCCGCTGCCAATTGCGATTACGCACGTGAGTATTTGTGCGCAACACGAAATGTAATTCGAGGAAAAACTACTGTCTCTCTAGAAGATTCTCAAATTATGCAAGTCAGCACGACTGTTAAAAATTCAATGAGCATCTTCTAGAAGGACAATCTTTTAGAAAGATCAGAATATAAAAGGTGGAGTTTCCTCAGTCAACGTCTTTTGTTTACAACTGTCGGACGGGAACACTTTTCTCACACATCTTCATCTATCAGTTGCAACCTTAATTACGCTCGCAATCTCTGATTGTTAAACGCTGCGCGTGAATCCAGTCGATAATCATCGTTGCTCGTGGTGATTACGTTGCTGTTGTAAAAATTCGACGTTCGCTTTTTACAGTCGAATCGCCGTTGCTCGCGGTAATCGTGGTGAATCTGAAGAAAGTGTACATAGTTTGTACATAGTAAATATAATAATAATTTTTTTGAAAGTCAGTTTTCTTAATTCAGAGTGTGCCGTTATCTCACTAAGTATTTAACTCAACAACCTCTATTTCGATTAATATAGTATTCGTAATTTTATAAAATATATTATTATTTTATTTATTTTAAAATATATTATTATTTTACTTATTCTTATCTTTGTCTTGTCATCACTTGATGGATATTTCGCACTTTTCCTAGCAAAATGTATAAAACCTGATATATGTGAATTTTAATATAGCGTTAACATTTTCCCTGTACTTTTCTCTTATATTTCATAAATACATCTACATGCTTTGTATTTTCAATATTTTTAGTGATTTTTTTTCGGTTGAGTAATCTTCTTGAATTGTCTTTCCGCTAGAATTTTTCTTGATAAAATTACATGAATCTCCTTGCAACACGTTGTTTTATTTTCCGGGGAACATTCAAGTGTGAACGCCTCAGGGAATAGAGTGTGATAAAGTCTGCGCACGCATCGCGTATCTTTCGATGCCATCCCCTGCTGGGTTGAGTAACCCTCAAGCCACTGGATCAGTCGAAACTGGATCCTCCGCGCGTCATTCGACTTCCCTCTCTCCATTGAACGTCCGAGGATATCGGTCTATTGTTCAAATGACATTGCGTGCTGCGCTTCCGAATCCGATGGCGCGAAACACTTGTCTTTCAAGTATCACATCGAAGCGAGATTCGTAGGACAATGCGGAAGATTTGGCTCTGTAAATTTGCGAAGAACAGTCGTTCTGAGATTTATTCACGCGAATTTTAATTAACGAACGCTTAGAGTAAAAAAAAAAAAAAAAAATACATATGTACGGGATGCTGCTGGAAAGTGTGCAATATTTCGTGCAGGTAAAGTGCAAGAGTAAATCTCGTAGAACTGATATGTATACTTTGGCTAACTGTGATACATTCTTATTTGTATTTGAAAAATGATTGAGTTTAAATTAAAATTTTACTTCTTCAGTTTTCTTCACGGTAAGTAATTTCCTGTCGTACTTATTGTAGTTTTTCTTTAATGTGAACAATATAATTACGTAGAAATTAGATGTGCAGTTTGTTAACAAAAAAGTTTCTAAACTTTATTTCATTTGATATAACAATATTTTTAATTAAAAGAAATTACTTGATAGTAAAGTAATACTCGCGCAACTTGTAAGAAGTTGCTTACATTAGCGAATATGCGGAGTAAACATATTGACTTTCTAGAACTACTAAATTTCTCTTCTATATTACTAAAGTAATATAAACGTCTCCCATCCTATAAGAAGTTTTGTTACGTTGAAGTGTCAAGAACTCAAAGGATTCTGCATATATACGTATAATAGCATGATAATTTATATAATAGCATGATAAAATTTATATTATTTATTTTTTTCCAAGTTAGCACAAATTTAATATTTAATTTATTATTGTAGTATTCTTCTAATCAAACAATTGTTTTTAAATTTTACAATTGTTGAAAGTACTTTTGTCTAATAATTTATATTTATCTGTAATACATATAAATATTTAAAATATTATTTTTCACTTCTTTTCAATCATTTCACTTTGATATCGACATATGTTTTTTTTATTCCACGTAAAAAGAAAAAGACATACGATCAATTTCATTTTTATCTCTATTTTTAAAGGATATTTATCTTCCAGCTGCGCATGTGCTTTTTATTCATTCTCTTTTTCTCCGGCAGATAATTTGTTTTATAAAATCTTTATGGAAAAAAAAGATCTAATACTCTGTAACGACAACTCTTTCATAAATTCGATATAAAAAGATCAAATGCAAGTTGATCGAGTGTTACATTAAAACATAGAAGTGTTACATTAAAACATAGAAGGATAAGATATGTATGCAGGAAATTATTTGTGTGAGAAGTAAATTGTGGTTATATCGCGTTAAAGTATTTGTCACTGACATAATATTATTGGCGAATGTCATCTAAAGAGATTAATTACACGTTCGTTAGTAAACTCGTTTTAATTAACCAACGGCTATTCAGTTGGAAAGTTATAAACCAAAATACGTTTATATCACCATCAGCAATTTGTTACACTGCCGTGGAAGATAACGTAGAACAGCCAAATTAAAACCATTTATCAATCTATAGCCTATTCAATTTCTCACGAGAAACTAGAGATCATCGCACTACTTCTAACAACATGTTTTTCTGATTAAAGTTATCTTTTTTTTTTTTTTACTGCAATCATAATTAATTGCTAATAATTTAAATAAAGAATTCTAATGTTTAAATAGTAGCTCATACGTACATAAAAAAATAGAATGTAATAATTTAATGAAAAGGAAAAACAAACAAAATTTAAAGATTTATGTAAAAATAATTACAATTATAAGAATTATAAAAAATATAAATATTTGTACAATTCTCTTGTCTCTTGATTTTGCAAATATTTTTTATTTTGCAACAATAGAACACATTTTCGCAGCTGTTAAAATTTAAACGTAATTACGATGTAACACAAGTTCTTTATATTATCTTATTAATTATATCGAATTACAATTTAACATGACAAAAGAGATAAAAGCGAACATCGTCTCTCTCTTGTTTGACGTCACACTGTGAGAAAAAGTAATTAAATGAATGTGTTCCTCACTTTGTTTCGCTTACTTTCTTAGGTCATCCGAAATTGATCCGCGTACTTATAGTGTGTGTCACGTATCCGCCGAAGGAAACGCTTCGTAGATGTGTAATAAATGAAGTACTTGAATATGAATGGATAAAAACACTTCCTTTTAGTTCGACACCTTAATTGTACGGAGTTTAAAAATAGCATTAATTTATACCGACACGCAAAGGACAATTGATTTGTTTTAATGACATCTCTCTCAACATCTCCGTTATTATTAGCGACGCAATTATTATAAACACGTGTCTAAGTCTATATGTTTCTTAAAAATATCTACAACTGCTTACGACGGAACGTTTCCATCTTGTAAATTTGCGTGTTCATTTGCGATATGACTCCCGAGAGCTTTTCTTATTAAGGATCACATATCCATTTCCGTGATCGTCTCCCATCCTAGTAAAAGAAACATTAATTGTCCCTCGGAGAATTGGCTTGATTATCCGAATCGATTTGCAATTGGTACATGGAACCTGTTGTCTGACACGTAATCCACAGATAGATATATATTTCTCTCTTTAATATGTAACACTTTATATTTAACATGAAACTCTACGTGATCCCTTTGCGTGATTGTTATTTATCTTTATTTTACAATAAATTATAGCGACCAAAAATATATATTTTATAGTTAGAATTTGGCGAGGAGATATGGCAACATATTTTGGAGAAATCTGAGAGCAAACATATGGTTTTTAATACGAGGCAAATATATCCGGATGAACTAATGACTAACTTAGCGTCAGCTCTTGCCGAATACACCGGTGATACTATGGAGAACGTAATGCAATATTTGGGAAAATGCTTCGTTCGATTTTTCAGTAATTTAGGGTAAGAGAACTTTTTTTTTTAAGGCGAAACGTTATCACAGAATTTATAATAATACAATTTCAATTCTATACAAGTTCATAATTTTATTTTGAATATTGTACTCGTGTCATTGGAAACGGATTTATTAAATCCACGTTTGAGATATAAAATATAACGGTGTATGCATTCGTAATGCGCGTAAATATTGATGTAAATATCTCAGTGCGTTATATCGACAACGACACTTGTAAAATAAGTGGTACACATGCTAATTTCAAATTCGTATATTTGAAACTAAGTTAAACTGTTAAGTTAAATAGAAATATATTTTGCAAATATATTTCTGGTTTACATTCGAGAATAAATGTTTTAATTGCGCGATTTATAAATAATTTTTTTAATTTTTTATATGAATTCCTTGTATTCCATAGGGAAGCTCAGGTTAGACTTTTCGATATCTGAGCGCCTCATCTTTCTGTGTTAAATTACGCTCCCTTAATGAGAACAGAAAATCGAAGCGCTACAAAAAAAATTATAAGAGACAAGACTTAACACGCGCGATTAATAATGCCAGTCAAATCTTATAGAATCAAACAGCTTAAATGTGCATTCAAAATGCAACAAAATACTCATATTAATACTGTCACGACATATTTCTGTTATATTAATTATTTACATATAAACTCTCTGCATCCGAGAACATTTATGTTAATAAAAATCTACATTTTAACGCTCAGCTCTTTTGCTTCGATATTAGATACGACTGCACTATTAAAGCAACTGGCCGTTACTTTTGCGATTTTTTACAAAGCGTTGACAATATTCACATGCAAATGAGATTCACGTATCCAAAGATGAAGAGTCCCTCTATGTATATAACACACGTGGATTCTGAGGGAGTTGTTCTAGTTTACAGAAGCACCCGACAGGGTTTCACGCATTATCTAATGGGTGAGAATTAATTTTTGAAAGTTACAAATTTAATTATCTACAAGTCTATCTACAACGACTTTGCTCTTTTGCAGGACAATTATTTCAAATAGCGAAAGACTTGTACAATACCGAATTGAGTATCAGAGTGTTAGAAAGTTCAAACAATATTCCAGGATCTCGAAGTGTCATGGTGAAGTTCCGTATTGATTTCGACAACCGCCAATACGTGAGATGTTTTTTTCGCGCTTGTGTTTACTTAATCGATTAGAAGTTGTTACTCTGAAGAAGATTTTTTTATTTATTCACGAAAATATAATATTCTCCCGAAACTCTCTCTATATATATTTTTTCAACTATTACATTTTGTTTTGGAAAATATCAGATTGCTATTACATTTTGTTTTGGAAAATATCAGATTGCGAAGAGCAACGAAATGAAAACTCCACTGGGACGTGAATATCCACCGGTTTCCTGCACATTTTTCTTGCGACTTTTTCCATTTGCTGTTGTAATGAACAAGGATATGAGAATCCTAGGAGCAGGTGATAAACTGCTCCAGGCGTGGGGCGGCACAACATCCATTTTAAGTAAACCTGTTATAGAAGTATTTAAGCTAAGAAGACCCACAGGAATTTCGTTCACGTGGGGAAACGTAAGTTTAGTGCACTAAATTATTTAGAGAATAAAAACGTTTATTTATTTACTCTCGGTAAAAATACTTCTTTAGAAATTTTAATTAAAGTCAATTCTCTGTAGAATACTTTGTGAAACATTATAAGATGCATATCATACATAAAAGTAAAACGGATGACAATTAAAATGACTTTGTGTTCTCCAGGTGATGTATTTACACTCAGTGATATTTGAATTAGAACTTATTAGAGCGAACGATCCCAATTTCTCGATGAAATCGAACGATATGCCGAGCACGAGTAGCGGTCTGGATAGGCGTGGAAGTCAAGGTGCGAGAAGTATCTTGCTAAAGGGCCAGATGCGATACATTGACGACATTAAAGCGATTATATTCCTTTGCAGTCCTCTGTGAGTTTTTGAATTTCCTAGTAATTAACAGACTTATATAGTAATGAAATTTTTTTTCGACAATAAAACAGAATCAACAACTTAGACGATCTTTTTCACATGGGACTGTATCTGAACGATCTGAATCCTCACGGCTTGAGCAAAGAATTAGTACTGACAGGATGGCAACATTGCGGAAGGTGAGGATGGATATTTTCATAATTGGAACAATTTTACAGCAAAAACTGTAAAGAGCATTTCATCGCATCGAGAAAAATATTTTTAGCAACTGAACGTTTTTTACGTGCGTGCAATCTTCTATTTTTTAATGCGTAAGGTTGGAGATGATGTTCGAGAGGGCGGAACAGAGATCGGCCGAACTGGAGAACAGCTACGTGTTGCTGGACCGATGGAAAAATAAAAGCGACGAGCTCTTATATTCCATGATTCCGCAAACGGTGGCTGATCGATTGCGAAGCGGAGCCAGTCCGCTGAGCACTTGCGAGGTTCGCAAACAGACCATAAAAATGTTAAAACGAATTTTAAAATATCTAATAAGCCGTTTGCTCACTGAATAACGCTCTATTTGCAGTCGTTCGAGTCGATAACCGTGCTCTTTTGCGAATTATGCGACTTCGATTACTCAACCATCGAGGGAGCGATGGATATCGTTTTGTCGATGAACGCCGTTTTTTCGTGCTTCGATACGCTGATGGATCAATTTAATGTGTACAAAGTAAAGAGACTAGAACATTTTATCTCAAAATTGCAATAAACATATTTACGCGTTCTCTTTACTTTCTCTTTTATTTCTATCACTTTGTTAAAAAAAAAAAAAACAAATATTACCGCTGGAGATTCAATTGTTGAATTTACGATTGTTTTAATAGGTGGAAACTGTCGGACGCGTGTATATGGCGGCGAGCGGAGCGCCAGATAGAAATGAGAACCACGCGCAGAATATCGCCGATGTTTCCCTGCAACTTATCGAGCACGTGCGATCCCTGAAACTTCCCTCCGGAATCGACATACGGATTCGTATAGGTATAACCACGATGATTGAAAATCCGCGAGTTTCTCTTCTTTTGAATGTTTCGATAATACATTTGGTTTTTTTTTTTTTTTTTTTCTATTTACCCGACGATTCAGACATCGTATTTGAATTTAATACTAAGAACACAAATTATCGAGATGGCGGAATATCTTTTGGAATGTCGCAGGAATTCACTCGGGACCGGCTGTCGCCGGTGTGGTCGGTATCAAGGTGCCGAGGTATTGTTTCTTCGGCGATACCGTCAATACAGCTTCTCGAATGCAAACTACCAGTTTGGTAACGCACAGTTTCTTAAATATCTTTTGTTTTTATTTATCCAAGTGTTTGTTATATTTTTCACGCTATATTTAATTACATTGCGCTCAGCCGGGAAAGGTGCATATATCTTCCAGCACGAAAGCTCTGCTACCTAAAGATCGTTATCGCACCGAATCACGTGGGATTGTATGGGTAAAAGTGAGTATTGTGCAATTTTTACATAATTTATATTACGTTATATGTGTTACGTTTTTATATTGTTTATCATGCGAAATAAAGGGAAAGGGAGACATGGAGACGTATTGGCTACAATCAGCAATAAACGACGAGAAGAAGAAAGAAAACAACTTGTCGAACGATGACAACGACGATGTGATAGTCCGCAAGGCCTTCTAGTCACTAGCGTATAAAATTTTAATTAAATAAAATTTTACGTTTAGGTGTGGAACATGATAATATAAAAACATGATAATATAAAAACGAGAGAGTGTCTTGTATAGGTAGAAAAAATCCATTTATCGATTTTCGATGTCATTTACATGTGTTAAAACAAAGATCTATCATTTACTATTTAAGGTTTAATCGTTTCCGCAATATATACATATATATCGTATATGTATGTGATATATATATATACAATATATATATAACATTATCACTATTCTATAAAAAAAATTATCATCCTAATGAACTTTTTACATATCGATTTAAAGTGTATAATGACTTTTCTTGTATCGATGCACAATTTTACTGTTGGCGTGTAGGTACAATGTACGCGAAGTTTCACCAAAATTCCAAGTCGTTTCTGATCGCGCGAGAAACAGAGAAAGTACTGTGAGACTTTCTTCCATTTTACATTGCGAATATATTGACCGATATAGAGAACGACGTGCGTGCCTTAATTTTCAATTGTTGTGTGCGAACGAAATATCACACAAAGTCACGCGGTTATACCATGTATAGCCGCGTGCAATTGCGAAATATAAATTAAGAATCTTAGATACGTGTTACTGAAGTATAAATAAATTAATATGTCTTAATGTAATTCAATATCGAAAATTATATAATTGTATACATGTGATTCGGAATGTGAAACTCGCTCGAACAGCTGTTTATGTGCGACTCACATTGACACTGTTTTGTCTTCATTATCGAAAAGAAATAAATGTAAAATTAATTGAAATAAAAACACATGTCAGTCTATGTGAAACAGTTTGCATCAACAGTAGCAACCATCCTGCGTGTTCTGCGCGATCCACGTGAGGAATCGATTCACTCTGCTGTAAACTCCGGGATATTCGGGTTTCGCGCACCCCTCGCCCCACGATACAACTCCTGCGAAACAGAAACATTTTTAGTTCTTACATTTTAGTTTGTGCGTCCCGCGCGAGAGTTCTGAGTCTTTCATCAAAGTTTTCTTATATATCCAACTTTCGCGCACATGTTGCCTTAAATTGATTAAATAAGTCTAATGCAACTTGAAGCTTACCGACTATCTGATGCACGTTATTGTTTTCTACGTGCAACGGGCCACCGCTGTCACCCTACAATAAAAGAACTTACATCGCACTTCGTTGTTTTAAATTGAGTTTTAAACGTTAACAAAAATTTTCCACAAAGTCAAGAAACATAAAAAGAATTGTTAAGTTATTATAAACAGTTTGAAAAAATTATAGAAAATACCACAACACGCGAAAACATAATCTTGGTTACATACAACTGTGAACGTAACAAAAATGTCTATAATTTTTTTACGCAATTGAATAAAGATCGAGTAATTTATTGAATTTAAATTTCCTGCATACTTGGCACGAATCCTTTCCGCCTTCCTCATAACCGGCGCACAACATATTATCTGTTATTCTGCGTGACGGATATTTCGTGGCGCGGCATTCCGCGTTTGTCAGAATAGGTACGACAACTTCTTGCAAGGTGTGCGATACCATTCCACTTTCTTTAACTGCGCCCCATCCGGTCACTATGCCTTTTTCACCGGCAAACGTTTTTGCTAAAAAAAAAAAAAAAAAATAGGTAATCGATACATGTCATAAGAACAAATTCACTTTGTTATCAGTTTGTCCAAACTTGTGATATTACAAACACATAAAAATTGACGATTGTCAATATAAATTGAACAAATAAATTTGACATCTAATATTTACACACACACAAGTGATATTTTTTAAATTCATATTGACTATGTAAGTTACCTCGCTCTGGAAGACAAACAGGCCGCAGAGGCCCTTGGAACACGACACTGTTTTTTAATTTGACAAGCCCGATATCGTTGTTGTAATTCGTAGTCGAGTAACCGTTGTGTTTGATCGTTCTTTCAACTTGGAATTCTTGCGTTTTGGTTTCGTTGGTCACGCTCCAATTGTGCTCGAACACCCGAACGCTCATTCGAGATACATCGAACCTAGTAAGAACGATTATGATTAACGACGTGCGTTCGTCTGATTTTTTTTTCCCCGTCAATCAGAAATTATCCAAAAATCACCTGTCGATGCAGTGAGCAGCAGTTAATACAAATCGCGAATTAATGACCGAGCCGCCGCAATAAAATTGCCCTTTGTACATGAGTAGAGCCATCCAGGGATACTGATTGACTTGAGTCTCGACTCCTCCGATAATGCGATTATGTTTGTTCGTTAGACCGCAGGCTACAAATAATGTGAATAGCTTTGTATTATCTTATTGCGTTATACTTCCCTTTTTTCTCGCAATTATTTTAGATCGAAAGTACAAATTGCATTTTTTATACGTTCATATTTTAATTCTTCTTTTACATACATGCACGCTATAATTGTTTGTAAAAAAAAATATGTCGGTAAAATTTTAAGATTTTAGAAATTTTGTTTGTTTTATCAAGAAAATATAATTAACTCGAACATACTGCATTTCGAACATTTCTCTGGCTCAGATGGTTCTTGGGTCACTGGCGGTCCTACTAAGCCAGCCAACCATTCCCAAAATCCTTTGTCGTCATCCGTCCCACTTACGGTACCGTTTGAGCTTTGCTTCTCCGCGATAGTTAAATTCAACTGCACCTGTTATTTTTAACACATCTTCTTGAATACATGTAATTTACTTACTTTCAACACGCTCTTCTCTTTGCATTGCATTACTAGTTATACATATACTTCAAAGAAAATGAGAACTTAAATTGTTTCTTGAATTCCACTAAAATAACGTGTCAGAGCGTTACTCATTCGCATTCGTTTAACACATAAACGACAATACCTCATTATCGGCGGCAACTGTCATCGCACACGCTAACAGCAGCGCTAACCAACAGCGCAAAGCGAACAACATATTATTTCTTGCACTTGTAAACATCTATAAACATTAACGGCACCAGCAACACTGCAATGTTATGTCGCGCGTATTAAGCCGATCTGATCCACCGCACTTCCTGCCGAGGCGGCGTGTACTTTCACACAAGCCGCCGGTGACGGTGTCACTTCTTTATTTATACGGAATAGTGGACAGTCCGGTAACGGAGAAGTGAAAATTTAGGCTAAGTGATATGCAAATTCTTTAGCGAGATATAAACGTCACGAGCGTATATAAAAGATCTGATAAACCTGTTACTGATCTCGCGAAAGATCGGCCGTATCTCGCTCGGACGGATTCCTCTTCTCTCCGTCTTTCGCGATGATTTCTCTTCCCCGAAGTGAAAAAAAGAAGCAAAAGCAAAATCTGTCCCAGATAAAATCGGCTTGTTAAAAAAATGTTATGTCGCAAGAAACTCAGGGAAAATTATATAGAAAAGTTTGTTAACTTTTCTGTGAATGCATTTTCATCTTCGTTGAAGTGCACATACAGACGCATCAATAGAAAAACAATAAAAATGCACGAAGAAAAGTTTTTACGATAAAAATGATTTTTTTTTTTTTTTTTTTTTTATATTGGACGCACAAAGTGGAATGTTATCTGTCAACGATTTGTTTCCACCTCTCATTTGTCCATCTATTTTATTGTATATTGATCATTAGATATTACTTACATTCAATATAATCTTACAGTATGTTAACTTCATCGGTTCGCATTTGTCAATTTAGGACAAAAATAATAATAAATTATCCAGAGTCACTGGACTTGTCTCTCTTTTGCAGTTCATATCTGAACATTTTATGAGTTTTCATAAAAAAGTTTTCGGAGAAACCAAGTAGAAGAATAGTATCTAAATATGAATTCTCCAATATGAAGAGATCTTTACTTTTTGTCTTGTTACAATTTATTTTTCACCCTCGATGAACGAATGTGCCTGGTCATTGACTTTCGACTGTCTCGTTCATTTTTATCGCTCTAACGTAAACAACAACAGATTCCATACTCGGCGTAGTGGAGAGGATAAAGGCACATTTTGAACGAACATACGCGTGGGCAGAGTGTATCTTTCCGTCGCGGGCAGTGATACCGCATATAATAGCTACTTCTGAAGTCTCTCAGCGTACTTGAAAGTTTAATAACTTCCACGCGCGGCGAGACTCGCGCGCGTTCGCATTATGGAAAAAATTACACTCGAGCGGATCTCCGCTTTGACATCACGTGAAAGCGCGCCGCGTCTGTGCGGATTCTCTTGTTCCTCTCCGATCTTTTGTCGGTGTCTTTGATGCGTGTCTCTCTCAGTCTGACCCGCGTCTTATCGCAAGTCCGATTGTGTTGCTGAACAAACGAGATAAGATGCGACAGGGCCGAGAGATTGTACGCCACCTGTAACCCGTGACAGTAGGTCAAGGTATATAGGTAACGAGACCCACATGCGGGCGAGACGCATCGCTTTATTGTGTCGCAATGTGTGCCCAACTTTATCAGGAAGCCTTGACTTCTTTTTCTTTTGCGTATCTTCATGGTCAGATTGTATCCGCGAACGTAATCTTTTCTTCAGGGGCGTTGATATTTCTTCTTGCAAACGATAATAGAGGCTGATGACACCGTCAATTCTTTCCAGGAAGAATTTAAGATCTCGAGATCAAGAGAGAAAGAGAGAGAGAGAGAGAGAAAGAGATGAGAATCAAAACAAATTATTTAAAAGCTCAACGAGTTGTAGGACGAGCTACGGCTCGAAAGTTCGACTGCGATTCGTCTTGAGAGTTTCGTGGTGAGAGTTGCCCCACAATGCTATTGTGTTGCTTCGTACGGCTGCAATTTTGGTGTTTAATGAAGATTGCGAGCGGGCCTATATAATTTAGGCAGTGAAAGTAGAATTATACCTGTAACTTAATAAAACGGTGTTGATAAAGCGACACAATATTTCTTGTTGCCGCCCTGGTGGGACGAGTACGAGTATTAAATGACGCGGAACAATATCAAATTGTAATACGCCGAAAGTAAACAACGACATTTTTAATTGAAGGCCTTTTTTTCTCATGCGCAATCTTTTCTGATATGTTCAATCTTTAACGCGCGCGCCAATGTGTGACCGAAAAACCTGAATAAATTGAACGTTTCATTAATTCGCAAACTCATCGCATCTTTACGATTATGGCGATTTAATGACCCGAGAAAATCCGCATAACTCATTTGCGCTAAATAATGTTTGTTCTGCCTCGATGAAATCGATGACAAGGGCAGAGTCACTATTGACCCGATTGAAATCTCAAACACATCATCATCCCGCCGCAGAGCGTGCCAGATTTCAGGAATATTTCTAAGAAACTTAAAATAAAACATATTTTATGTTAATTACGTTTAAAACTCACTTATTAAAATCTCAACGTGACGTTTATCTTTATCTTATTCCACGACATAAAAAAAAATCATCTCATTTCACATCGTGTAATCTATCTCGTTGCTATGTAATCACTCTTTTCATTAATCAATTATGCCGAAACTTACTTGCTGATTGATTTGCTTGACGCGCGAAGAAAGTGTCCCGCGCGAAATTCGGCGGTGAAAAAAAGACGAAATTCGCGCCGCGTTTCTTGCAAGAGAGATGCAGCACACGTTCACACGCGTGTGCAACAAGTGAAATCCCTGGCCAATTACAGTTGTTTTGCGCGGATTATCAGCAATGATGACAACCCATCGCAGTCTTCATCATCATTATCGCCGCCGTTATCGTTGCAGCAGCCGTCATCGTCGTTACGCCGCGACAATGAATCGCGGGGTGAGACGGGGAGCGCCGATGACATTCGCGCTGACGAAATTGACATTGATCCAGTCTCGATGGATCCCTGAAAGAAGGGGTCGCCGGTGCGCGAGGTGGAGGTGGACCGGGTTGACATTAGAGCTTAGCAACTTTTCCCAAGTCGAGTAATCGGATAACTCGATCGACTAAATTCTTTGTTTTATTATACGAACTTACACAATATACACATTTTAATATATAATATTATTTCTTATATATGTCATTATACTCATATAATTATATGTTATTCTTCTATATTTATATTCTCATCATACTTTCTAGTTGTACACATTGTTTTATTTTTTTTCGGTTTTATGGATATTCGAAGAAGTTTCGTTCTTGACGTCGCTGAACTTGAAAAATTCAGATGCCGGACTGTTTAAATAATCCAACAGCGCCAAGATTTTTGCATAAAAGATGATTTTTTTTTTTTAATCAAAATTGTTTTTATTCTACTATGTATCTGTTATTTTATTTTTAATTAAACAATTGTGTCAAACGCTGTTTTTTATACATCAAACTACAGCTTGTTTCCAATCCGACGCAACGAGAAATGATTTAACCGATTTATCCCTTTTCCCTAAAATCGGACTTTGAACATCGAAAAGCAATCGCAGTGGTCGGCAGTCAGTTGCAACACACGCGGTCGCGCGCGATTATGTTTCTACCTCTCTTTTTTTCATTGTGAACAACGATGTCTGCGCAGGTGAGACAACGAGCGCATACACCGACAGGGTCATTTAAAAGCTGTCACGTGTAACATCTTCCAATGCAAACGCACTACTCAAGGTTGACGATCCCCACCGTGGCACACGGCTGGGCAACATCAGTAGTTATAATTTCCTATAAAACGGCTAAACGTTCGGGTGGCCTGTAGACTTTTCGCGCCACCGTCACGTGCACACGACAGATCCAAAACACGCGGCGGAATCGAATCGGCATCGCATCGATCATCCGAAAAACACACGTGCGGCATGGACGCGAAAACGAGACGCGCACTCGCGATCATTGTGTGCCTGGGTCACATTCACTCATCGAGTGCGGTGAGTTAATTTATCATCAATGTAGAATAATCGTCACGCAGAAGTTAGACGAGAGACGAAATTGTATCATTTCAGAATTTGTGATCTCATGCTATTTGGAACTAATTTGCACGCGCAAAGTTAATACGCGGAAGTTATAAATTTGTTTCAAGTTTTTTTTACAACATATTGCACAAGCTGCCAAACCTTCATTTAAAAGTAATAAAGTTTTCGCTATATATTTAACTAACATTTTCAAAACAAAAAATTAAAAATTGAGATGCAAATTAGCTAATCCATGTCGATTGGCAAAATTTGATTGTTGAATAAAAAACACATTTTTTTGTACACGCTGAACATGAATTTGATTTTTTGTAGTTTGGCGCGAATTTCCGACGAAACTTGCCCATCTTCAACACTCAAGTGCACTACAATTTAACGAACGCCGATGTCGGCGTTTCAATAGACAAAACGCCATATACAGACTTCGAAACATTCGGTTCTTCTTCTGAAAAACTGAACGTTTGTGATGACTGTGGTGAGTATTTGACACGAATGTGTATGAAATGAATGCACTTAATTATTTTTAGAAGTTAATGAGCACGCGACAAAAAGATTAGAAGACAATCACGGATCATACTGAAAATTGTTCACCAGCCAATTATATCTGTTGCAAATCTTCTTCACTAGGAAAATACGCATAATATTCGATGTATTGCAGTTTGCGGAGTTGCGAGACATTCGCGAATAGTAGGCGGTAACGTAACTAGTGTTCACGAGTATCCCTGGCTCGTGAGCATGTACAAGAGAGGCACGTTTTACTGTGCCGGAAGCGTAATAACGCGTAAACACGTTCTCACAGCTGGTCATTGTTTGTCGGGGTACGTACGTATCAGGCAATTATTATATCGCAATTATAATTACGTCCCAACATATTGATACTATCACAATTTATTCCCTTTCACTCTCTCTTACGTAATTTTGTCGAGAATTATTTTAATTAATTGCAAGCAATGTTTTCAGATTTGATATTAAAAGCATCACGCTTGTCTTAGTGGATGCGGACCATCCCAAGATCGGCAAGAGTGCTATAGTTCGAGGAATCAAATCAGTGACTATTCACGAAAACTATCAGGCTTATACTTACGATAATGACATCGCGATCATAGAGATGGATCAACCTGTGATCATAGGCGATGCTATACGAACGGCGTGTCTACCCGAAGACAGTAAGCTATTTATATATGAGATTCAGGTACACAAGTTTGAGAAGAAAAGTCACGTTATGTTGCAACTGAAATATGTTTTAATTTTAAAAGAGAATCTTATCCCATATATTAGCGCATAGATTTAAACTTAAAAAAAAAAAACATCTTTTTCTCTTGCAGAAACACGATCGCAAGTTCAACTTTCATAAAATATCTATTGCAAGATAATTAAAAAAAAAAAAAAAAAAAAAAAAAAATAGAAGACTTAAAATTACAGAAAATATCGATTACACGGGTGCAAACGCAACCATCGTTGGCTGGGGTCGAACTGGAGAGCATAAACCTCTGAGTGACGAGCTGCGTAGAGTCAACGTGCCTATTTTATCAATGGAGGAATGCGCTCTGGCGGGATATGCAAAAGATCGCATTACCGAAAACATGTTCTGCTCCGGTTTTCTTCAAGGAGAATTCGATGCTTGTTTTGTAAGTTAGCTGATAAAAGGGACATACTAATTCTTGATGAGTAATAACACATTTACTTTAAAAATATTCGGGTATTATATTTTTAGAAAGTTTTATATCATATGCAATATATATTTATATATTTCTATTTGAAGGGCGACAGCGGCGGTCCGCTTTTAGTTAAAGGAACGTACGGACAACTCGATGTAATAGGTGCGCGATTGTGTTCACATTGCGTTTATCAAACTTGATACTTGTTAAAAAATTTTGCTTTAACTAATAATATATACGTAACGCATAATTTTAGGTCTAGTTTCATTCGGCCGTGGCTGCGCTCGTCCATCTTTCCCGGGAATTTACACAAAATTGACTAATTACATCGACTGGTTCAAGGATCATCTGAAAGGCGAGTGCGTCTGTCATCGGCCGCATCAGCGAGTGAATTAAAGACACGTTGTAAATTAAATTTTGTAAATAGGAATAAACGCGCGCGTGCACCCCGTACTACTTACAGACAAAATAGCAAATGGTAGATTAGCGTTGCAATATTTATTTTCGTTTTTCATCGCTAAGTTGACGGAAAAAAACTATTTACAGATTCTTCTGTTTCGGATTTTTTTTTTTTAAGTAGCTGTTACATGACCATGTCACACGCACGCACATGCACGCGTGCGTGTGCGTTTGCAAGATTCAGAAAAAATTGTTATCAACTATTTTCTGTAATTATGCATATGTATTATTTCGCGCAATAAGTATTGCGCTAAGAGGCGCAATCACGTAACGGTCAGAGAAATGTTGCTTGCTTATTTGAGCGTACTCTTACCTGATACTGTGCAACATTGGGAAAGTCCCATGCTCTTCACATAACATCACATAAATCAGTTCCGTCAATAGCGTGACTTTGAACAAGGTTGCTAGTAGTCGTCATGAAACAATTGATATAAACTGAGTGACGTTGGAGAGCCACAAAGTTGCGTCACGACATTTAATCTATTGAACACGTGTCTAGTCCAGTGTATCGTAAGAGAGAGAGAAATATACTAAAATATTTATAATGTTATATAATTGTACTATATAATCTTATAAACACCTTTTGTTCAATAAGAATTGAATAAAATAAACTATTGTTTTATAGTAAAAAAAAGACACACCAACATGTTTAATTCGCAAAAACACACAATAATTTATGTGTAAACACACAATATAATTTATAAAATCATTCGTATAATAAACTCTCTTATTTATTTAGCATATTTCAGAACTATATATTATTTAGTATTTAGTAAATATTGCTTAAGCAATTATGAAGTTGATTTATGTATGAAATAAAGTCATAAAATGGATATTTTATTTGATATAATGAATAAAAATATGAACAAAAATATTTTTATTTCGATGTAAGACAGCATGTATGTATAACAGCATGATAAACTCGAATTTTTTACTTTTATTTTTATAACTAAGCCTATATAGTTTTTCCTTCTTAAGAAATAACATACAAACCAAGGCAATGAAATTGCAAGTAAGTAAGTACGCATCTATCTTTTATCCGGAGCTGTAAACAATAAATTCCGGATATAAGCGCTTTCAAACGATTATAAACAAATTCATTGTTTGTACATGTGTTCAAAGTTTTATCTTGATCTTTGAGCGTAATTTTTTAGCTAAAAGATAGAGAGTTTTTCTTGTTGATATCGATTTGAGTCTTTGCTCGGAATTGCTTACAATGTTGCGTGTCTTTCAATAACGTTATTTACTGTTTCTTCAATTCGATATTCCCTCGCAGAGATTAATATGTTCTTAGAAAATGCTACGTGTTGATTAAATACATGCAATATGTGCTTCCTCTCTGAACCGGTTTTGTTATCTACCCTTGCTTGTTGCGAGAAATTTACAAAAAAGCATTGGCAAGCAGAGGCGTGTGATTAATAGCGATGATTTTTCACATAAAGTTGTAATTTTCATTGTAGAGATTTTATTGGTGGGACGCATTATCGGTGCTTTTACTTCATGAGCAAAAGCATAAGTATTTTTACTTTTACGGAGATCTCAATAATTGCTTCTTTGAAAAATGATGGAGCTTCCTGCTATCTCCGGCGGCTTCTTCCGTCTCATGGAGGAAAGTTTTTGTATGCTTGTTTGTTACTCTGAATGCATGATTCACACCCGAAATGCCATTTGCGTCATAGAGGAGCTATATACACTCTGCTCTTCTATATGTATATAAATCAGTGCGGTGATACCCTAGCACATTAGTTGCTCCTCTGCTGTGATACGAAAAATCTCTCACAGAAGTTTGTCATCATGGTGAATCCAAAACTGTACGCTTCATCCGACAATTTGCAAACACATAACGTGGAATCGGTCATAGAAGAATTCGCCGACGATCTCACGCGTATGTCAGGAAAATGTATGGACATTGGTTGTGGTCCGGGAAACTCGACAAAGAATTTACTCTTACCGGCTCTTCATTCGAATGCAGCGGTGATCGGTAAGCATTGAATATAAAAATATCATCAACATCACGCCGAAAAACATGTTTCATTAATTGTGATCATATGATCATATGATCAGGTACTGATATTTCCGAGTCTATGATCAAATATGCCAATAAAACCTATAGTGACAGAAGAAGACTTAAATTCGAAGTATTGGACATACAAACCAAATATTTACCTAAAAAATACGTTTCCGAATTTGATCACATTTTTTCATTTCACGCTTTGCACTGGTGTACCGACATTGTGTAAGTAAATACACGATAATTGTAGATAAGTAAAAATTCGTAAAACTTAGTAGTATTTCAAAGTATAAACATTTTTTTCCTTATATTATATTTATAAAATATGAACTCTATACACACACTAAAAAGTAATTATTTTTATTTAACTTATATCTATTTATTTTATATCTTAAAACAGACAAGCATTCAAAAATATTTATCGTATGCTTCGACCTGGTGGAAGTATGCTTACACTTATAATAGCATCTCATGACGTAGCTGATACTTTTAAAACATTGGCTGAAGATATTCGTTTTGCACCATATCTGAAGGTAAACATTAAGTTGTTTAAATAACACGTTGCTTTTACATCTCTTCAAAATGATAACTTTGCATATTAACTTCTATTCTCTTCAACAGAATCTGAAACATACATATCCATTTAATAATGTACCTCACTCTCAGAAAAGAGTAAAGACTTTATTGAAAAATATCGGATTCGATATTCGCCATTGTAGTCTCCGGGAGGGATCTTCCATAAATCACGACGAATTTATAAGTAAGTATTAGCAAAGTATAAAAATCTTGAATTGAATTCATTTGTCTCATTCACTGCGAGAAATGAATTACAATTTCTTATATATAAATCGCCTTAGCTTATTTTTTTCAAATTTTATTTATAAAGTTTTCAAAACTTATTTATAAATTTGATTTTCATTATAATTGATTTTTCTATAACAGATTCGATGATATCCATGTGCTCATCAATGGATGAAATGACAGCGGATCAAAAAGAAGAATTCAAAAGTAGTTTCGAACGCGAATATATAAGTAGAAAAATTATTTATACATCGAGAAATAATGATAACACAGAACAAACATATATATTAGATATATACAGTATGCTAATAATTTATGCAGTAAAAGGCAGAAAGAAAAACGTAATAAATAACTAAACAAATAGATGAAATTGTAGACGTGACTACAATGCAGGATATGCGTATTTGTAAATAAAACCTTGTAATTTTATAAAGTAATAATTAGGGTAAAATAAGATAGATATAATGTTATATAAATAAGATATATTTTGATATCAATGCTGTAAAATAACAATATTCTGTTATATTTATTTATTGTAATTTGCTATATGTTATTTGATTTTTATGTTCTTCTGTATTATTTTATATTCTATCCTGTATTATATTTATATTCTATTTTATATTATATTTATTTTATATTTATATTCTAATTAGATAGCATGTCAGCTGAAAATGATTTTGAAAAATAAAGTCGAAACGTACTAGAGATTTTTGTTTGAATAGCTTTCCCACTCCTATAAAGTACGATGAGTGCTCGATGTGCGCATCGAAAATACAAAGTATAATGTTTGGCTTCGGATGCGGTCGAAGTCTCACTACAAATGTTTTGAAACGTTCCATCTTTATTCTACATTTAACGAGGAATAAAGATAGAATAATGCTTCGAACTGTTTGTATGAGAGACCACCTTTTGTAATATTTCTTCCTCTCAGTTGGTAACAAGCAGCACGTGAAGAAATATATTTTGTGGCATGTCGCAAGTCTGTGTTGTACTTATATTCGTAAGTATTAGTTATATTATCCTGGTGAACGGTAACAAAGTAACTTATTTTGCGTGAGTGATAAATCAAATGAAGAAGAACAGTTCTTTCTGATGACAATCTTAAAACAACAGCCGAAACATTCTGAAGATCAAATCAATTTTTGTTTATTTTGCAACCTCACGCGAAGTTCGTATATTTGTCTATTAACTTTTATGTTTTCTAGTATATTCATTTAATTAGACATTACAATTACATGTATGTAATATTAGAAATTATAGTTATTATTTTTGTAAATAGTTTATAAGTATCAAAGCTTTAGAGTTGCAAATAAATTTGATTATTGCAAATGTAGTAATCATACATGTTATTATAATTTTACTTAATATGCTAAAAAGTAGTTTTTAAACATACTTTTTCACATACATCTCTTTACGTTTTTTGTGTTAATATATATATATATATATATATGTATATTAATATATATTAGTTAATATATATTAGTTTAATATACACATAATGCCTTCTCTACAATAAATATTTTTTTAAAGTTTTTTTTCGAATCCAAAGAATGGCAATCTTCGAGAACTTACCAAAAGAATATGTTTCATATCGAATAGCAATCGTTTCGATTTTATGTAGATATTTTGACGCAAATTGTTTCTTTCACAAATACATATGACCTACTAGCTTGTTTGCATACACATATATGAGAGTTTTCCTTGAATAGAATAGTTTTGTCTGTCTGGGTTATACAAAAATAAAGTACCGGTTTTCGGCAATCCATGTAACCTGTGTGTTCCATGTACCACAATTCGTTTCCTGAGTCTTTCCGAATTTCGAAAATTCGTTTTTAGGGACATATTCTAAACGTCTTACAGACACGAAAAGTGTAAAAAAAAAAAAAAACAAAATCGAATGTTTGATCCAGAAAAGTAAACTCTTTCTGCGTACATTTTTGTACAACAGTATAAAAGTAGTATGGCTTCTTTATTGAAATTGTTTTACTGAAGTTACTAATCGAAAATATTTGATCCACAAATAATCCATATTGCATCGTGTTTATTATCAACAGGTTCTTCAGCATTCATGTTGAAAACCGTAACAATTCACTTTTTCTCGTAATAACTCTGCATAGAATTTTATAACTTCCATTATAGAACGCATGAGCAAAGCAAATTTCACGATTAAGAAAAAGATATAAAACAGACACACATCAGTTTTATCTAAATTGCAATGGATCCGGGAAAGTACGTTACAGATGACGACAACATACAATGCAAACTAATGTATACTATTTTAGAAATGTGTGAGAAAAATGTAACTGACAACATTTTTTCTGGAAAATGCATGCATGTTAATTGTGGTCCAGGTAACACAACAATGTCGTTACTCTTGCCAGCTCTTCATCCATATGCGAACTTGACAGGTAAGTAATTAAAACAAACTCGACATGTTATTAAATCTGATCGTTGAACACTGACGATTGCTAATCATGTTTAATATTCATCGTTTAATAATCATCGTTATGATTGTACGATTCAGGTATAGATATTGACAAGGACATGATCGAATTTGCGAAAAAAAACTATCATACAGATAAAAGACTGACGTTCGAAGTGATGGACATACAAACAAAACGGTTACCTGACGAATATGTTTGTAAATATAATCACATCTTTTCATTTAACACTTTACAATGGTGCACTGACATTCTGTAAGAAAAATTCTTAAAAAAAAACATTAATTGCAGTATACATAGTATGAGAAATTCACTCTAGTTAAATGTAATAATAATATAATATAATATATTATTATATTATTATTAATAATATAATATCTTATTATTCTTTTTTTTTTTTGATACAGACAAGCGTTTGTGAATATTTATCGCATGCTTAAACCTGGTGGAAGTACGGTGTTTTATTTTGAAGTAAAGAGTGATGTTCCTCTAATTCTCGAAACTTTGGTAACTGATGACCGCTTTGCACCATATAGTCAGGTATAGCATTCTTATTATGATATTTATCTTGCAAAAACTGTCGTTTAGAATTGATTAAGAATTTTTTATTTTTATGCAGGAACTGAAGAATGTTTATCTATACGGCAAAGAACAAGAACCTTGGGTTAAAAATGCATTAGAAATAGAGGAATTCCTTGCGAATATAGGATTTATGATTCTTCATTACGATCAACACAATGTAGAATATTACGAATTTCAGGATTTTGAATCACTTCTTGGTATATATATATAGATATATATTCAAATATAAATTAATATTTTAAATTCTATGCTATATGATTAACATTTTCATGATACAAATTGTGTTTACACATGCTATTTCTAAATTAAAATTTATTACTTTTCAATAGCTACTACTATTGCGTCCATGAATCCACTATTACATAAACTACCGGTTCATCTAAGGGCAAACTTCAGAAATCAGTTTGCTTCCAAATTTAGAAGAAAGTATGTAAGCAGGAGAAAAAACAATTTGAAAAACCATATAAAAAACACATTAGTAATAGTGCATGCAAGTAGAGGGCTAAAACCTCGCAAACTATTAAATTCCAATGAAATTTTAATGAGTACATCAACTTTCGATATAAATCTTTCATTGGACGAAGTACGCCAGATAAATATAAATAAGATAATAAAAACGTATAAGAATGTGTTCAGCTTTATGACTGATAAGTGTATGAACATTGGTTGTGGTCTCGGAAACGTAACAGAGTTACTCTTATCAGTTCTTCATCCACATGCGACAATGATAGGTAAGCAAGTAACCAAACAAATTGTACACACACACTTGAATTGAATACACACTAATAAGTTTCTAAGTATTGTTTAATATTAAACATCATTTATTGCTTAATATTAAACAAACTACAATACTTGTTTATTATATAATAATGTTCAGGTGTGGATACTAGCAAGTCCGTAATCCAATGTGCAAGACAACTTTGTAAAAATAAAAAAGTAACATTCGAGGTGTTTAACATAGAAACCACAGATTTACCTGAAAGCTATGTTTCTCAATTTGGTCACATATTTTCATTTTATGCTTTACAACGATGCAAAAATATTCGGTAAGAAAAAGTCTTAAAAAGAAAGAAAAATATTACAATATATGTATAGAGTATTATTATATAGAATATTATAGTATAGTATTTATAATATAGATATATACAATATAGATTACACACACTTTTTTGTTTTTGAAAATGTTCATACTGCTCTATCTTTCTTTCTTTTTTCTCCTCCACTATCAGAAAATATGATAGTCCAATTTACTATCAAAAAGCAATAAAAAATTTTCATGTTTTGTTAAAAAAACACATTTTATATAAATATATGTATATATATGTATATATAGTATTAACATTTTGAAATTTATTTACTTATTTATACGCATATTAAATGTATATTATATATATAATGTATATTATATTTAACTATTTTTTTTTATTTTCTCATACTCTTATTATTATTTTTATTTATAACAATTATCTTTATTTAAGACATGCATTTTTGAATATTTATCGCATGCTCCGGCTGGGTGGAATGGCAGTTTTGTGGTTTAAAACAGAGAGTGATATTCCTGAAATTATTGAAACTTTAAGAAATGATGAACGCTTTAAAAACGACTTTACAATGGTAAACATTATTACTGCAATGCTGTGCTAATTGTCTGAAAAAAAAATTGTTCAGTATTATTTTATTTTCATATAGGACAAGAAAAAACTTTTATCATACGACAGCGAATTTTTACTTAAGAGAGACACAAAAAACGTACTTGAGAGTATCGGATTTTATATTCGTCATTACTCTCTCAAGACGGAACATGTCTCATCTAAAGATTTTGATGAATATTTAAGTACGTAAATATATATATATATATATATATTACACGATATACATATTAACTTCTATATGATATGATTATTATTGTTGTAATTTCTTCACATGCAGCTATTAGTAAAATATAAATTATTATTTTTTGATAGATTTCTTTATCACAGAAACATTAACACCAATGATAAGTAATATGCCGCCTGCAAAACAAAAAGAATTCAAGAAATTATTTAGAGATGAAATTATAAAGAGAAGTATAGATCCCCTCTTAAGAAAAACTATAAGAGACTTATATCAAAAGAATGTGTGCACAGGAGACACAACAATATTAGTATTTGCGGAAAAAACAAGACGTAAACGTGTAAAAGTACAGTGACGTATACACATTACATAAGATCGACCATTCTTGTGTAATGACACAAAATATATACGTATATGTTGTCTTCTCTCTGTCTTCTTTCTTCTAAATGAACGGCGCGGCTACTGTTACCAAATGACTCTAACAATAAATATACATTCTTTTAATACTATAGTAAAATAAAATACGAGACACATGTACAAATATACGCGCAGTATATTACTATAGTATTTACTATTGTAATGCACAAAATTTAAACGTGTGTTTAAACAAATTTTTTATTGCATAACCACAAGTGAAACAAAGAAACAAGGAAATAATAGAAATATTTGATAATAAGCAACAACGACAAATATGTACACTCCACGTTTTATCTACACAAAACACATAATTATCTCAGAAGCAGCATGTGTATACATATGGTTCTCTTACTTTTAATGTAACTTTACTACATTTTACTTTTACTACAAGATGATTTTAAAAATATTATATGTAAAATCGTACATCAATAAATCATAAATACATCATACACAAGACACTTATATAATAATTTCTATTAATACATCATAAATATTAATATTTCCGAAACAAGAAATCAAAAAGTCCCGCCTAATTACAAGTGTACAATGAGTGTTTGATATGCGCATCAAAACTAATGTCGCAAGTCTGTAATACTTATATATATATACATATATATACATGTGTGATTATCAGTTACATTATTCTAAATAGATAAAAAATTATCTTATTTAAGTGAATGATAAAACTAGAAGAATATAGTTCTCTGACGACAATTTCACAACAACAGCCGAAACGTCTTAAAACCACAAATCTACTTTTATTTATGTTGCAATCCTACTTCGAGCAAAGTTCATACATATTTTTCTGTTTGGTATTTTTGCGTTTTCTAGTATATTTACTTTGTTAGACATCACAATTAGATATATAAGAAATCGAAATATATATAACTTTGTATTACTTATTAAGAGTATAATGTAACCAAATCCTTAAAGTTGCAAACTAATGTGATTATTGGATGTATATATTATTATATGCAATTATATCTATAATAACATCTCTTTATGTTTCTTATTAACATGTATTATTATTTATGAATTTCAGTTTAAAACTATACCTTTTATCATTTTCTCTCTACAATTAATATTTTTTAAGTGGGAAGTCTTCTTTTTCGGATCGAAACCAAGATGATTTTTAAGAATTTTATATAACAGAGGACATATATATATTTCGTTATACACACAAGTAGGTATATCGCCGCTATTTCGATCATTTTTCGACCTAAAAATAGGTGTTTTAACGTGAAACGATTTTCTACAAATACATATAACGTATTCCGGTTGTGTACATATATGTATGTATATATGAGAATTCTTGGTTGAATAAGGTAGTTTGTTTGTGTAGGGTCGATATTCACAAGAGTGAAATAACGACGACAGCTCGTATACCTGTGCGTCCGGCGTAGTCTGTTTTTGCTCCAAACCCGGCTACACAAGAGGCTGTAACTATCGTACTTTTTTTCAATTTTTGAAAACTCGCTTCAGAAACATTTTCCAGATATCGTACAGAAAAATGTCAAAAAAATAAATTTTGTTTTTTGTCTGTAAAAAAGAGATACTCCTCTTAATTTACATACATTTTTATATTACATGGAATCTTCTCTAGTGTTGAAATTACTAATCGAAATTTATTCGGTCGGAAAATAATCCACTATATCTCATACTGTATTTATTATATAGACAAGGGTTTTAATATAATTTATATTTATCATGTCTCGTAACAAATCACTGTTTCCCGTAATAATTCTATAAATATATGTACATACAGCTTTATATCTTTCAGTATAAAACGCTGAAACAACAAGTTTCACGAGTAAATTAAAGATAAAAACTATTCATTTGCTACAACAATTATATTAAAGTATACAATTGTATTAAAATAAACAATTACATTAAAATGAGTCCGGAAGAGTATCTTGATCGAAGCATTACACAGAGAAACAATATAAAGATTTTAACAAATGAGTTTAAAAACGAGTTAAAAGTTAAGTCTGGAAAATGTATGGACGTTGGTTGTGGTCCTGGTAACTCAACATTCGAGTTGCTCTTACCAGCTCTACATCCGAATGCGACACTGATGGGTAAGCATCTTAACAAACATTTACGTACTACAAAATCATTAAATTACATGTTCAATGATAAACATTATTGTGATTGTGCATCATGCAGGTATAGACATTAGCGAAGACATGATCAAATTTGCGAACAAAAACTATTGTAAAAGTGAAAGACTGACATTTGAAGTGTTGGACATACAAACAAGAAATTTACATGAAAAATATATTAATGCATTTGATCACATTTTTTCATTTCACGCTTTACACTGGTGCAAGGATTTTAGGTAAGAAAGCTTTTTAATTATAAACATACAAAGTGTATATTTATAAATCGATTACAGAATAGAGTCTTCTTGATTTAAATTTTCGAGTTTGAGCAACTCTAGTAAATCGTCTGTTTTCCGCACTCTTTGGTACAAGGTGCTACGTGTATTAAACCGAACAGTGATTGTCAGTAATATTCTTACCAGAAAAGAAATGTGATGAGTGTAAGATGGTATGGATGGTGGGATGAATAAATAATTGTTTTCTCAGCACGAGGAATCAATTTGACGCAAATAATTACCGTTTATTTAAAAATATAATTTAAGTTTAAGAGTAGTTGTTAGAAGAGACTCTGTTGTAGATAAATAATTGATATTTTCAAACACTTTCATGTTTTATTAGACGAATATTTCTTATACATACATATATGTAGTACACATATATAGTATTTATGTGTAATTATAATTATTTATTTATACGCGTGCATATGGTTAGATATTTTGAAATTTTCACACACACACATATTATTATTACACTCTCTATTTAAAACAGACAAGCGTTAAGAAATATCTATCACATGCTCCGACTTGGTGGAACTGCACTTTTGTGGTTTAATGTAGAGAGTGATTTCGCTGTAAGTGTCGAGACTTTGATGAATAATCAGTTCTGGGCACCATATGAACTGGTAAATATCAGTAATTTGATGCTTATCTTGCAATCGACCGAAAATTGCTATGTTGTATAAATAATTAATTATCGTTTTACTTTCATGCAGAAAATCGGAAACGTTTTTCGATTTGATCCAACATTTGTATTAAAGACAGAAACAAAAGATTTACTTGAGAGTATTGGATTTCGTATTCATAAGTATTGTCTCCGGACACAATATTGCACAACTGAATGGTGGGAAAGCCGTTTATGTACGTATACATCTTCAAAAAAAAAAAAAAAAAAAAATATATATATATATATATAAACTGCTTTCTACGCAATATGATAATGTTAGAAATTACATATCTATAAGTATATAATTTTTTTGCACACGCATCTATTTATAATTAATTATTTTCTGATAGTTGATTTGATCGACTGTAGTGTAAAACCAGTGATAAAGAAGTTGTCGCATCATCTACAAATGGAATTTAAGAAACAACTTACAGAAGAAGTTATGAAAAAAAGTATTGACCCTACCGTATCAGATTCGTATCGAAAGAATTACATTCTGGGAGACTCAGCACTAATATTTGTGGAAAAATGTGGTGAAGTTATGGTAGAATAACGTATATAACATATTACGTGGATAATGGCTATTTTCGCATAATGTAAAATATATACGATTATTTTAATACTTTCACATTTTAATATATATTATTCTAATACTATAACAAACTACGCACACGCATAAATACTTAACAATATTAATAATATAGTAATATGTACTATAATATGGAAAATGTTTTTTAGTACGTGAAATTTATTTGTACAAACGTTTTATTGTATGACTACATAGAAAAGAAAAAACAAACAAAGAAATGACGATAATTTCTCTATAATAAACACCAAAGATAAATCTCAATGATGTTTTATGAATTGATAAGTCTAAAATGAGTCTTTAACATTTTACGTTATATTGTCCGATTTGTCGAATGAGTAAGATAGAAAGAAATATATGTAATATTTACGTTCACGTGTAAAATTGGGTCAGAGCAATCTCCAAGACGTTTTGCTTTCAACGGAGAAATGTGGGTTAGTGAAAATCCTCGAATCGTTACCGGTTTTTAAGGTATTCTTTCCAAATTGAAAAGTACATTAAATAACATTTTGAATATAAAGAACAAGAATTTTTTATTATCTAAACTTTTTATACTTTTTTGAGTTACTTCACATGTAACAGGTAGCACGCTAACATTACTAAAGATTCAATATTATCTTTTCTTTTAATAGAAAATATATCTTTGCCTTTTCTCTCTCTCTTTCTTTTTCTTAATCATAATATTGTTCTAAAAGAAGGTTTCCGATAATTCAGATCGTAACTTTTCCTGAAGTGATAAGTGATTCGCGAAAAACAACGGTGATGAATTTTTCTGTTTCTGTAAAGTGATTCAGCACATTTAATTTACATATTCTGATGACCACGCTTGTTTCTGTTGAAGTTTCTTAACAAAAATAGAAGTGTGTATTCTCACGTAATATGCAGAACTACTATAATAATTTATTCTCTAAATTGATTGTACGTTAAATTAAATTAACTAGTCAGGTTGCATATAGGATTTCACACACATAACGCGTGTTTTCGACGTTCTTAATTGTAAATCAAAGGCCACCAGTGAACATGGATAATACTTATTATAAGTCTTGATGAAGACTAACTCTTTTTTTTCTTTCAACTTTAGTCTTAGATCACATACACACACACACACACACACACACAATTAATTTCAAATATTTTATTTTGCAACGTGTATATCTACGTCTATTATACAATCACTATATTTCCACAGACATTTTTTATGTTGTATAAAGTCATCTCAAAAGATGATCACAAATAAATGATCAGAACAATTCGAGAATAATTACTTTAACGTTTACTGAGGTTACTTTACATTTAGATGCTATTTATTCACGAAGTTCTGTCCCTTTTCGCTTTAATTTATAATAACATACGTTTGTATTAAGATCTAAATATCTTTGTAAACAAAAGTATAAAGTCAAATTTCTTTATAAACAAAAAAATCACACGGAAAGAGAGAAACAGAGAGAGAAAAGCACGAGCGTTGCGTACGGTGAAAGTTTTTTTCACTTGACACGCGTGCTTTGCATTCCATCGCACGAGGAGCCACATCTTCGCGATTCCAAACTGACGGAATTTGTCGCATTCTTATGACGCGCGTATTCTGAACGATACCGAAGCCGACGCGACAGGCAACTCGACAGTGAAAGAACTTTCTTCACAACCATGAAGACCGGCTAGAGCTGCGCCGGTCGATCGGCACGGCTTCTTTGTGGAATCGAAGTGAAAGCGTGCGCGAGCGCGTGACTGTGATCTTTGGGGAGAATAGTTCTCTGTAGCATCTCCGTCAAATCGGAGGAGAACACCGAAAAGGAAAATACCACCAGAGAGAACGAAAATCGTTTTCGTCGAATGTTCGTGCGAGCGCGATATAATGCACGTTTGTGGCGGGATTCGACGAAACACGTGGTGTGCGGTGTCCCTTCGGTGTGAAAGAAAAACAACGCGCGCGTGATTATTATTATTATTAATTTTAGTGCAGCGTGAATGGCGAGTGAAAAAATGCATTTGCCTGAGCAGTTTCGCCGGCAGTCTTCACTTCTTAGTCTCCTAATTCTGATCCTTTACGTTCTAACGTCAGCTGACACTCGTGGATTTCGTCAGGAAGTTGTAACAGCGCCTCCTGTAAGTTCTATTCTAACTCAAGCTGATTCAGTTGAGAGATGTTCACGTGTTATACGTAACAATAAATATGCATGGTGAAGAGAGAAACTTTTGGCAAAATACGCACGGATAATAATATGTATTGAGAATTTACAGAGCATTATATATATCTTTTCTTTTGTGCTCAGTGAATATTCATCATTATGGATGAATCTACAATCTGTAAATAAAGCGATCAGTCACATAAATTAATTATAGCAATTAATCACTAATTAATAAATGCAGCTTACAACTAGTAGATTAATGATTTCTTCTATAATAAGCGAAGGTATGTATTTCGTTTCAAATGCTGGACGATCGGTAATCACTGGTACATAAAAAATGTGTGTAAGTAAAAAGTGCACGCAACACGTGCGCTTGCACACGAGATATTTAGTTCACGCCGTAGACACGACGGTAATTTGACGACTCGGACCTTGACCCATTATTCAGATCATGCTTACTTTCTCTCATGGTTTATGTTGCGTCGCGCGGGGAAAAATAAAACGCATGCGGACGCATCAGCGCTAACAAGCGTTGCGCTTTTCTTTCAGAACAATTCGTCGATCGCTTCGAGTCGGCCTCGCGACGGGAGATTTTTATTCGACGAACTGTTCGGTTTCGATATCATCAGCGATATCGAAAGTGACGAGGAGACGTTGAAGAACTGCACATGCGGTAAGATAATTTATTGAATTGTGTGTCACTTCATTTGCATGTACTCGCAAATTATCTTGTCGAGTTGATCATCAGTGTGCAACACTGAAAAGTTGCAAATAAATTGCATGAGACACAAGTTAAATATTTGAGGAACACGAGCTGTTAACAAACTTTTTTTTTACATCATTTTTTTTTTACTAGACTAATGTCATTCGCTTTCGATGATTTCTCTTCGAGTGTGCAAACTTACATCACAATCTCGCTTCATCTTGAAGTAATTCTTTTCAGAGTGCGGTTTGTCCAATCAACCGAAGAACCGAATCGTCGGAGGACGACCGACGATACCGCATAGGTATCCCTGGGTCGCGAGACTCGTGTACAACGGTCAATTCCACTGCGGTGCTAGTCTACTCAGCAATGATTACGTAATTACCGCGGCTCATTGTGTGCGAAGGTATATACGTTATTTATAACAAAACAACAGTAAAACGCAAATCTACAAATTGCATTAGATCCGTACCACATTTCGGACTGAAATTGAGATTGGATTGTAATCCAATCAAACCACAATTCACTAAGCAGAAAATTCACCAAGCTTAACATTGATTTTCTTTCTTCTTGATGGGTTAACTTTTAATTTAATCTCAATCCTAATACGGTAGTCTGATACGGGCTTTATAAAAAATGAGAGCGTAATGTTTGCAGACTGAAGCGATCCAAGATGCGCGTAATTCTCGGCGATCACGATCAATACGTGAATACCGATGGAGTTCCTATCATGAGAGCGGTGAGTGTTGTGATACGTCATAGGAATTTTGATATGAATTCCTTCAATCACGACGTGGCTCTGCTGAAGCTACGCAAGTCCGTGAAATTCTCCAAGAAAGTTCGTCCGGTCTGTCTGCCTCAACCAGGTATTACAAGACGATAGATAATATCTCTGTAACGTGAACTATCTCAATAATAATATCATCGAACTATATAAGTATGTATCGCATTCTCAATGCGTTGTTGCAGGAACCGATCCAGCCGGAAAAGAGGGAACGGTTGTGGGATGGGGTCGAACGGGGGAGGGAAGTGCGCTGGCCGGAGAGGCGCGCGAGGTGCAAGTGCCGATATACAGTTTGGCGCAGTGCCAAAAGATGAAGTACCGAGCAAATCGAATCACCGAGAATATGATCTGCGCCGGCCGAGGTAGTCATGATTCCTGTCAGGGTGACAGTGGCGGGCCTCTTCTCGTCGAAGAAGGCGAGAGATATGAAATAGCTGGTACATATTTTGTGTGGTCATTTACTTTTTAATTATTTTTAATTTTTAACATTTTTTCCGAATTTTATACTGTGATATATTTATTATACATATAATAATATATAATTTATATTTAGGAATAGTTTCGTGGGGAGTTGGTTGCGGTAGACCCGGCTACCCCGGAGTTTACACACGAGTTGCCAGATATCTGAACTGGATCAAATTGAATATGAAGGAAGGCTGTTTCTGCACTTGACTTTGGATCCGAATTTTAATCTCTATTTTATGTACACAGAGATTCGGAGAGCGCAGATGACATAATCGTTTATTACGTGCGATCGCACACGTGATCACACATCGTGTTTGACGCGATCGCACACGTGAGCGATACTTTAGATAGACATGTAGCTCAATTTTTTTAATAATAGAATATTGTAAATATTATAGTTCCTTATTTGGAGGCCATGATTTTCTATTATATACATATTGTCAATTAACTTTATTTATTTATTGTGTATCTCTTTCTGTAATCTAGAGTACAATGTGGAGCTCGTCCGCGATTAGCTTGCGCCACACGTTTCTATTGCACGAATAGCGGTCGAACGTTTCCGGAATAATCAGCAACTGGTAACGGTTTATCGTCGCACAGAGAACCGGGCTAAAGTTGACGCACACAAAAATACGCTCCGCGTAGAAGTATCTCTTTAAGCGTAATTAAGCGTAATCAATAATTTGTACGTAACTTTAATACGTTAATTTACGTTTTCAAATAGTGCAATATAGTGAAGTGTAAAGAGTTTTTACACTGACGATAAATAATTGACAAGATCCGAACGTTATGTTCGAACCGCTTCAGTCTTTGTAAATGATAAATAATAATAATAATAATATAAGTGTACTCTTTCAAATTGTTTTCTCGATATTAATTCTAAAAATAATATGTAGGCACAAACAACCGCGACTGACATAGAATGTCGGTTGGAAATTTTGGTCGAAAGTGGAAATATATCGAGACTTTAATCGTCGCTTTAATAGGACTGCTTTTCGTTCTTCGAACCGGTCGGCGAGGAATTGTTGATACGAATCGCTGGAGATTGAAGTGCCTTGTCGAACGGGACCGGATGACGCACCAAATGCGTATGTGCATATAATAAACTACATGTACGACCTGTTCTCTCTTCTCATGCAACCTTCTCTCGCTGCGCATCTTCTTTCCTTGTGTTTCGTTGCTTTTCACCAACACGCCGCGATACCGCCGCAAACACATTTGTTTGGGAACATTTATTTAAACATTATTTAATCATTATTTAAACATTATTCCTCGCAAGAGAGAGAAACGCGTTCTACATACTTAGCTAGATATAGATATCGTGAATTTCTTTTTAATATGTAACTTATCAAAAACTAGAGTTTTATTCTAAAATAATAATTAATATGTTACTAATTTGGATTATATTACTAAATAAGAGAATGTGCTGAAATATGTTAGTTTTTTGTTCCTTTTATATCAAAAAATTTATCGAGACGTAGATTTCACAAGTTATCGCTGGCGATGATTTTTTTCTAATATCGCCGCGGCCGTGGCCGTGATGAGGGTCAATAACAGACATCTGTGATTCGACCCTGAACGTGAACTGGTCAGATACCGGCCGGTCTTGGTTGTACCCGCCTTCCCTTCCGGAATAGCAATTACCTCTTCGACCTCAGTCTTCCACAGTCGGCGTAGGACGCCAGCGATAGTCGCTCTCAGTCAGGGACATGTCCATGACTCGTTCCTGACGGTGCGGCGACTCCTTCATTCAGCTGTCAAAGACCTCGCGAATATTTTCGGTTTGAAAAGTGCGTTATTGTTGTGGGTGCGTCAAGTTCGATCAGAGTTTGCGGAATTATGAAGCTCCTCGTCTATTTGAGTTTGCTGTGCGTTCTGTTCTCCGTAACGGAAAAATGTCAGGTACGACGTGATTGTTGACATGTTTCTTTTTTTTTTTTTTTTTTTTTTTTTTTTTTTTTTTATGTTATATCGCGACGTGTTTGCTTCAAGTACTTGTACTTTATCCCTTTGCCTGGAGTCAGTGTAAAAACATCGACGTGAAGCTTAAATAAATAAATAACAGTGTGTAAGCATTTTTTTTTTTTAATTTCAGGGCGGAACATTAGGCGACAAAGTGAAAAACTTCTTCGGGCTTTTCGGCAATAAGCCGCCTTACTCCAATGACTCACCCGCACCTTGCTACTGCAGTGAGTAAATGAAACGCGCAGTCGTCCGTGCTTTACATTAATCTTTCTTAGAATAATACTATAATAGCGATAAAAACTATACTGCAGAAAAATAATGTTACAACGCAATTACCGATGCAATCTAGGTTGCGGATTACGAAACGAGGAAAGTCGCATAGTCGGAGGTCAGCCGACCAGTATGAATGAATATCCGTGGATGGCTAGATTATCTTACCTGAACAAATTTTATTGCGGAGGCGCGCTCATAAACGATCGCTACGTGATTACAGCTGCGCATTGTGTGAAGGGGTAAGTACGATTAATAAATTTTATGTAGTTTTTCTAATGTCTTTCCTTCCGGGGTATTCTGATGACAGTTGTTAAAAAAAACCGACGACGCTATTTTTGTGAATTGGCATAACTGTATATAATAGAGAGAGAGCACAAAATCGTTTCTAATCGTTGCTAATCATCTCTTGGATGCGCAAACAGGTTGAACTTCACATTTGCATTCTCACGCTACGAGGAAAGCATTTCGTGCCGTTAATCCTGAAGTGCGAATACTAAGTAGTTCCACACACACACTGTTGACAATTGTGATGATAATATTAAATAAAAAATTGACATACAGTTGCAAACTAACTTTTGATCGTTTAAATGTATTTACAACAAGAAAACTGTGTTTAAAATTACTTTACTCTCTTGTTTGTTTATTTATATAGATTGCAGAGATAATTAAATGACTTTTCTTTGTGTTTAATCTCTTTTTGTGTTAACGATATTTTTTTTATAGTTTAATTCTAAGCGCGAAATTTAACATAAATTAAAACACGTTTGCTTTGTTTACTCGTTTGTTCACCTGCCAGGCGAATGTGATCAGTTCTTCTAGTCTTATTTTCAGATTTATGTGGTTCATGATCAAGGTCACTTTCGGAGAGCACGACAGATGCGTCGAGAAATACCCGGAAAGCCGATACGTCGTGCGCGTCATGACTGGCGACTTCAGCTTCCTGAATTTCGAGAATGACATCGCGCTACTTCGCCTCAACGAGAGAGTGCCATTGAGCGACACGATACGGCCGATTTGCCTACCGACTAAATTGGGTAAAATATCGTCTTCGGAGTTTTAATAGTTTCATAAATAATATTCTGAATCATAAAAATGAGTTTTAATAGTTTCATAAATAATATTGTGAATCATAAAAATGTGACGCAAAATAAAATTTTTACTGCCGCTCCGCGACACACATCATATATTTCGCAATCTTCGTGCGTCGAATTCAATATTCCGCCTTCGGACATACATCACGCGTGATTTTCTGTCCGATCGGTACGCGATTTAAATTAGCGTGGCCGCGATTGTTAATTTCGAATGTATCGGGTGGTGTGCGGCGTGTAACAACATCGCACAATATTGTTGCGCGATACGCGCAACTAACCAAGTCGCAGTCGTGTTGTTTATTATGTGACGATTACGCGATAGTTAAGCCATAAATTGTTGGTATACGGGTACTAAACCGAGTGTAACGCACTATCACGGCGCATAACTGCGTAATATGCGCGAGATTTCTCCGGAATCGAGGACTTGAATTTGCATGTCGAATGCACACCGATAATCTCTTTTGCGTGTATATTATTAACACGGCGTGACATGCTTGCAAGTATTGTTTCTTGTTGATAATAACATATAGTACAAGTATATTATTCTCACTGATAATGACATATTTCGAGACTGCGTTTTTTTTTTTCAATTGAAACATCTCGCGAGCAACAAAATGTTTTTTTTTTTTTAATTATTAATTAAAATTCTTTTTCAGACAACCAGTACGTAGGAGTGCAAGCGATCGCGGTAGGTTGGGGTACGTTGCAAGAGAACGGCAAACCGTCCTGCATTCTTCAGGAAGTCGAGGTTCCAGTCATGAGTCTTCAGGCTTGCCGCAACACCAGTTACAGTCCCCGAATGATCTCGGACAACATGCTCTGCGCGGGATATTTAGAGGGTCAGAAAGATTCGTGTCAGGTGTGATTCTTATACTCTCTGCGTAATATATATGCGCGCATCGTAAAATTGCCTAATTAATTCTCTATTGCCTCGTAACAAGGATGATGTTTCTATTTTACTTTTCACGATGCATATTATGTAACGTGTGATGTGGACAAAGCGTGTAAATAAGTAACAAGAATCGTTTACAGGGTGACAGCGGCGGGCCACTGATAGCTGAGCGCGAGGATAAAAAATACGAGCTCATCGCGATCGTGTCCTGGGGTAACGGGTGTGCACGGCCCGGGTATCCGGGCGTATACACGAGGGTCACTCGGTATATGGATTGGATCTTGAAAAATTCACAGGACGGTTGCTTTTGTGAGAACAACTGATTGTTCGCATCGCGTTTATTAGACGTGATACGACAAAGGGCATGATAGAATTTTGACACGCTACTGTATATACGTTTTTTTCTCTGAAACTTTGCGTTGTATTCTCAGGATGCAAAAATACTCAATTATTGCCAAGAAGATTACTTGTAGTGAGATTTTGAAATAGATTTAAGCTACTAGTATCTCGTATCTTTTTATGGAAACTTTTTATTCTTATATGTACCATGTTTTGTGCGAAAATGTGTAATAAAGATTTTTTAAAAATTATCATTTACTTATTTACTCTGCTTTAATTATATTGCAGCGTCATCAGTAGCGTAAAAAAACTTTAATTCGCATACTGTTGTGTAGCCGATTTATTGATTTTATTGAAAAACAAAATATTATTTAGAAAATCATAAACAAAAAGTAATTAATAAATAAATATTTCTAAGATGTCTTCTAACAAATGTCGAAAAATATCAAGCAAATTTCGTCGATGTGACATACTGATTCGCCTTAAGCGAATGTAACGGGATTGGCCGGGCGGTTACTGACCTGGTTTAAGCCAAATTGAAATATAAAAAGCAAATTGAACACAACCGGGACTCATGAACGGCGCGAACTTACCTGCAAAGTATGCGGGATGTTACTCTTCGTAAGCAGTTTCGATTCCGAGATGCGGGTGACGATAGTCCCGCTATACGACGCAAACCAGTTGTCCAGAAGCGGGACCAGTATCGCTTCGACTACCGACAGAAAAGTCATGAAGCTGCAGGATTTCGTCAAATATCTTCTCGGCGTTTTCTTCGTCGTGAATTTTGGAACGGCTTGTTGCGACGAGCGTGTTGACGATTTTGCCGTAAGCTTCTCCAAGTTACTCACAATTTCTAGTTTAGCAATTTGCTTGCACAAACTTATGTGTTTGACTTCACAAAGTTGCTTTACTGCAAATCTCATACTTATTGATTAGATCGTTAATCAAAGTGACCAGAGACAGGAACGCGGCGTTCTGGATTTACTCTTCGGAAGATTTCGAACATGCGGCACCTGCTGTAAGCTACTCTGATAATTAATTTTTGATTGAAAATTCGTTTTTTTTTATTGTTGTATATTGTATTCGCAGTATGCGGCCGTTCAAATCGTAAAGTCGCGCGATTGTTAGGCGGTGAATACACAGACTCGCACGAATTTCCTTGGCTAGCAAATATTCATGTAAAATCTGAATTGTTGATCAGCGGAGTATTGATAAATGATCGCTACGTCATAACAGCGGCTAGCGAGCTTGTCGGGTTGGTACACCAGTGTATTATTTAATTATCTGATATAATAAATAATTACTCAAATTGTATATTAGTAATAATATAAATTATATATTAATAATAATAAAATAATTATATATTAATATTATATTAATAATATATTGCATATTAATGTATAATAATTATTCAAATATATATACAAATGTAAAACAATACTTGTATAACAAAATACACTTTAAAACAACAATTTTTTGTAACAGAGCAACAGCACCTGAAATAAAAGTATCGTTAGGAGAATATGATCGATGTAATTTGGACATTTCATCCGTAAATAACAGTGTGGAGTCTATAATTTTGCATCCGGAGTTCAATCCAGATTCGCACACTCATGACTTAGCTTTGATTCGTTTGAGTCGACCGACCAAATTCGAGAAGAGAATATCGCCGGTCTGCTTACCCAATCCAGGTTTGTGTTACTTCTCTGAATAATTTTACTATCACATAAAATTTATGAGATTAAAAAAATAAAATACGTTAATGACAGTAACTACACAAGTGTGTATTTTTTCTTCTGAATTTCAGGATCGACTTATCTCGGTCAGGTTGGAACTTTGGTGGGTTGGACAGCAAGCACGTCCGAAAATAGCGATATTCGGACATGTCGGCCGCGAAAATTAGGACTTCCCATTCTTGGTTACAACGAGTGCGTAAAGGCGGGAATAAATGCGATGAGTTTCAACGACGATTACGGATGCGTCGGAGTCGTAGGCACGAACTCGCTGGTGTGCGAAGTGAGTAATTTTTCGATTTTAAAAAATATATTGCGCAAAAACTTAAATATACATTATATTATATATTTGTAGAATGACGTTGGATCTTCTTTGCAATATCGATCGTACACTGGAATTTACGACCTTATAGGTAAGGTTTTTTTCATTTCCCGACAAGACATCTTACAATTCAAAAGAGTATTTTATTAATATAAAATATATGAATATTTTATAGGTATTATTCCAAGAATAAACAAATGTGACAATAATCCAAGTCCGACTGTTTTCACGAGAATTGGTCCGCGTCTCGATTGGATATTACAGCAGACTAAGGACGCGTGCTATTGTACAAAATAATAATACACGGTGACAAAGAATTTCCAACAATCTTACAAAAACTATAATTATGTACATGTAATTTTATATTGCTTCATTTAATATACATTATTCAGATTATTTTAAATGCGTGTTATTTGACGAAAGAAATTGAAATAATAATGCGAAAAATGAGTGTGCGTGCGGTTTTTAAGCATCACACACGTTGTTCTCAATCGTAAGCGTGTCAGTTCTAAGACTCACTATCTTATCTGGAAATTATTAGTGACTTAAAAACCACGTCCGCAGTTCACACATAAAAAAAAAAAAAATTAAATAAATACAGCAAACATTTACGCATAGCGAGTGTCAGTCTGACATAAAACGTCTTACTGTAAAAGCAAATGTGTTTAACGTTATTACACATGCAGTGCTTTATGCTGATTAATTTGTCGTGTCTGCTAATATTTGCACTGCCGAGGTGTACGAACGCGTTGTGGTACAAACGAGTAACTCGACATTCGTTTCCGTCCTACAAGAGTGACGATTTATATGAGCATTGCGGTAAGATTTATATCCTGCAAATGTAATTTTACACGATTTTGTAGAAGAAAGGAAAGATTCTGACATATTATATAATTTCTTTCCGCTACATATTTTAGTGTTATATATGTTATTTTTTTTATTTAATGTATAAGAGAATATTATTCACACATTGTTATATTTTATATCGAATATTATTCATGTATTTTATATTTTTATATATTGTTCACATAATAATAATGCTATGTTAGAATGTGGAAAAAAAAATATATCTCCGTCGTTGCCGAGAATAATTGGCGGACGAGAAGTTTCTGAAAATGAGTTTCCTTGGATGGCCGGTATTATGAGCGTAAATCGATCGCGACTCATCTGCGGAGCGTCAATTATAAACGATCGTTACGTAATAACAGCGGCTCATTGCATTCCTTATGGGTATACAACATATGTTAATTAATCAGAAGTCTTTCACATTCAAAACGTTTGACTTTCTAAAGCAAAAAATATTTAGAGGTTTGCGCCGATTAAACAAATTTTATAGTTTCAGTAAAGATGATCTAAAAGTAATTGTCGGCGCTCACAGTTCCTGCAAATGGGACACCAGAAGCGCAATCTTTTCTGTAGAGAGTATTTTTCCACATCCGCGTTACGATAGAAACACGAATTTCGCCGACGTCATGCTGGTGAAATTAATCATGAAAATTACCTTCAACAACATTGTCAGACCAATTTGTTTACCAAAATTAGGTAATTATCATAATTTCACGCATTAATTGTGTTTAAAATAAATCTGAAATTGAATGACAAATAAATTAATTGATAATTTTCTATTGATAATTCAGGATTGGATGCCGTTGCTGCATTAGCAGAACGACTCGTATCTGTTCTCGGTTGGGGATTGTCAGAAAATGATTCTATGATATATTCGGATTGCGGCTTGCGTATTGTGGATTTGATATTGTTCAAACGATCGGAATGTCCTACCGACGTTTCCACTTTAATATGCGCAGGTCACAAGCAATGGCCACGCGGTACTTGCGCGGTACTTGCACTGCAACATTTTCTATTTTTGTTAATCTAACGTAGTAGTACTACAATATATCTACACGACTGTTTTTTTTTTTTTTTTTAATAATATAACAAGGGTTTTGTAATTTTTCTATAATAATCTTTCTATAATACAGGGTGACAGTGGCGGGCCTCTTCAAGTACTAGACGAGAATCATAAATACGTTTTGATAGGTGAGTTGCAACGTGAGCAGAGATAAGCAAAACCTGTAAACGATATATACATTGACGAAATAATTACAGGAATCACATCAAATGGTGTGTCATGCGCCAATGTCAATTACCCAGATTTTTATACAGATGTGACGCGCATGGTTTCGTGGATAAGACAAGTAACGAAACACGATTCTAAGTATTGTCGACATTAATTGAACTGTCACAATCTTCGCAATGGTATATAATTATTGATTAAGTTATTAATTAAGTTATATTAATCGATAATCGTCAGTTTTACAAAGTGTATTCATTTCTTCAGTTCTTCCACATAAGTTTTTTTTGTAATATTTCAAGCGAAGAAATAAACTGTACTTTATCTGTTTCAAAGTGTGTCATATCATAATATTCCATTGTTTACGTGCTGACGTTTTACAGCTTTCCCACACTACGTCTAGCGCCACAATATCGGATGCACTATTATAAATTCAGAACCTCGTTGACCGCATTGCTGTTCGTAAACTGCAATATTCGTAGCCTGACCGTCAACATTCGCGATACGATATCTGCACTGTGTCGAGATTCGTATGAGTCCGAACAGCGAGCACGTATTACAGTTACAAATAACCAGGGAAAATCCGCAATTCTCTTCCAAATAATTAAGTGACGTACATTATTGACGCGGAAATTTAGATAAAACGGTTCTCTCTTCCGAGTATATGTCCGGAATATTATTGTTTTATTACAAAACAGTGTTATTCAGAAATATTAGCAAATGCACGACTTGTTGCAAAACCGACTTTCCGTCAGGGGATTTTCCACCTAGATCACACGTAAAGAATGAATTTTTCATTTCTAGAGATCCAGATCTCCGTAAAGTTTTTGTAAATTCTTTTGTATAAATATCTCTTGGTGTATATTTAACATTTATTCTGTAATTAAGTTGAATTACGTAAGGTAAAATAGTGCACGTATATGTTATGTAAATTGTTTCTTCAGAATCGTGATGACGATTATATTCTACCGTTCGGTTTATTGAACGATAATGAGAATATCGATTTATGGGTACGTGGTGTATATGTTTCATCGCGATATGAAACACATCGAGGCGATATGTGTCAGCGAGGTTGTGTCGAAATTGATTATCGTTTGTTGAACGAAATTCGATATAGGAACAAGGCGTGCTCTGTGCCGCGCTCAGTAGCCGTTTTCGTTTTCGACAGGTAAAATCTCGGACAGGAGTCGCGCAGCATGAAGAAACTTTTCCACTTGGTTCTGCCAGTCGTGATCGGCGTTCTTCTAATCCTAGACGTTCGTTGAGAGAGTAATTAAACGAGATTACCACGAGAAAAACAAATTGTGAAAAAGAGCGGAGCTCGATAATCCTGCACGATAACAACAAATAATTGCGTTGCGTTCATTTTCAGGCGGCGCTCGCACGGAATCATCGCAATCGTTTGAATCTACGAGTGAATAACAATTGCGGTAACGATCGAATATGAAATCACGCGACTAGCATAAGTGTGTCCGGCAAAGCTCATTTGCTCACGAAAAGGGAACAGACACTAACATTAAATCGTCTCTAAAACACACACATATATATATGCACATGCACACACACACTCACACACACCTACCTTATCGCACAATTTAACGAACATTTCCTTTCAATCCGATTGATTAACTTCATGATAATTGCGCTTCGTGAGGATAATGATACAAAAACAATGTAAAGATGTTCGTATTTTATGTTAGAGAATCATAAAATAAAGATGCTGGCAAGAAAAGACAAAGTTCAATAAAAACAACAGTGATGTCAACTCGAAATTTTTCTCACATAAACAGAATGCGGAGTAGCTGGCGGAGGGATATCGAATCGCATCGTCGGCGGGAAAATATCGATACCGCACATATTTCCGTGGGCCGTAGCGATATTTAACAAAGGGAATCTTCATTGCGGCGGCACATTGATCAATAATCAATACGTGCTAACAGCCGGACATTGCGTCAAATGGTATTTTATCCGTTTTTTTTTTTTTATTTTTTATTTTTATCTAAGTTTCTCTTAATGTAAGCTCTTATGATAATTAAATTTATTTCGCGCAATTGACGACTCTCGCAACGGGGGAAAGTAAAATTAATATTTTGATTTTTAAAATTAAAATATTTTGATTCTTGTTTTTTTTTCGCGCGAATTGCGCAGGACGAATGCCAATGACCTGACGTTAGGCCTTGGAATGCACGACATCGAAAATCCGAACGAGGGATACATAATCGACCTTGACAAGGTGATCCTGCACGAGGACTTCGAGAGCGACAGAATTCACGATACGAATGACATCGCGCTGATTCGACTGCGGCATCCGATTCGAATCACCGACCACGTGACACCTGTATGCCTTCCGCATAAAAGTCAGTTGTTCTCCCATTATGTTCACAAACTGAAATTATAAAATATAAATTTATACGCACGAACAAAGAACAATAGAAAAAAATATTCGATAACAGATACCGAGTACGCCGGGCGAATTGTTAAAGTTATCGGATGGGGACGTGTTCTCACTGACGGCGCGGCCTCCCAATATCTGCGTCAAGCATCCCTCAAAGTGATGTCTTACCGCGAGTGTAAAAACACTACATTTGGAAATCACATCACGGAGTCGATGTTGTGCGCTTACGCCGATAACAAGGATGCGTGTCAGGTATTTTGTCGGTTTCCGATTTCAATAAAAAAAAAAAAATGTACATGTGTGTGTTTTGTAATTAACGAATTAACAAATTTTAGGGTGACAGCGGCGGACCGCTTCTTTACGAAAGATCGGACGGAAAGCACGAAATAGCGGGTAAGAATTCTCGTGACAAAAACGTCCATAAATCATTCCGGAAGAAACGTAATTCATAAAAGAAAAACTTAAATCGACAGTTTAATCTACTATCTTTTTCGCTTGAGATTGTCATTTCCATCATTGTGTAACAGGTGTGGTCTCTTGGGGTATCGGGTGCGCCAATCCCGGGATGCCGGGTGTATACGTGAAGAACACCGATTATCTGAATTGGATAAAATATCACAGTAAAGACGGTATTTATTGCGCAGATTCGTAGATCTTATAAACGCGATGTTGTGCAAATATCGAGGAAAATAAACGTAAATTTAAGACCTACTGTGATTTCGTTCATTTAACACATTGCCTCTCTCTCTCTATATATAGAATTATATTGAGATATTTTATTGATGTAGAAATTGTTTTTTTTTTTTTTATCGTTTATCGCAACAAATGTACCAACTCACTGTATTTGTTCGCGAACTTAAATACAGTCCGGCTTAATTAAGCAATCATCTGACATACGATTAATTTGCCAAATCAATGCAGGCAACATTAGCGCAGGCAAGTCTTCACTATACGTTTATATCGTTTACAGCTCTTGATTCTCTTTGCCTCGTTAAAAAAATATGACATTTCCAATTGTATTTCGATATAATTACTTTCTGCGTACTGCGGCGATAACGCTCCGATCGTTTGAAGAAACAGTCAAAGAGCTGATTGAAACACATATATGATTCTTCTATAACCGATTTACTACACTGTTCTAGAAGGAACAGAGTAATCGGACTTTTCAATATATCGATTCGAAACATATCAATCAAAGCACTTTAAGCACTTTTACAATCGTATAAAAATATCAATTTTTATAATACTTAAACTGCACACTTAGCATTTATTAGCAAAAATATACAAGTAAATCACAAAAAATTATCACTCATATGTGGAGACACTGATGATATACACATCAATTAATAAACAATTTTTTTTAACAGCAAACTTTTTATCTTACTAAGCCAAGTAGATGACACATATTCTCTTCCTGTATTGTGTTACACGTATATTTAATGTTAGAACAGTTATTTTTTTAAACAGATAATTTACTTTGGTACAATAAGAGGCGAATTAGAGCACGCTTAAACTTATACATATGCCTTGATAAACATACGTAATTGGGAACTTTTGTCTCTTTAAACTGCTCTTTTCAATTAATATTCTAATTTTTAGTTTTACACATATTTGTTTCGTAAGTTACTGTACATTAAATCCATCATAAGTTGTAGATAAAAAATTTACAAGAGTAGCACATAGTGCATTCATATATATATTCAATACAGTTGGACGGTTTTTTCTCTGTGCGAATTAATGTGTGTGTGTGTGTGTGTTTACGCGCACGCGCGCTTTTATGTAGTACAGATGTAAAAAATTATAGTAATGCAATAAATTATTTAAAATTAAAACTGTGTATAATTATTTTTATAATTACAAAATTTCAAAGTATATTGTTACTAATTGACAAAAATATAATACAGAGAAAATAGATTTTTTCGTAGTAATTATATAAAGTAATGTATAATAAACTAATGTTAGAACGGATATTAGTGCAAACAGAGAAATAAAATTAAAATAAGAAAAGAATTTATTCCAATTTTATTTAAATATATGAGAGATCTCTGACATTTTTCATAAAATTTATCAACTACTATTAATATAGTTTTATATCTATGTAATATATATAACTTTGTTATATATAATTATAAGCACTTTTTTCTACACAGCGACACACTCATCAATTTAAAGATAATTTCTTTCTAATTAATATATTGAACGCTGTTTCTCTTGCATAAATTAAGAAATAAAGTGTAAAAAAGTTTTGCAAGAACTTTCAAACGGTGCTGAAACATCAAGACAGATTTTAAAGAACACAATGTAGATAAAATTGTTTCTTTATAAAGTACTTTAATGCGTCTCTCAAATAATTCGACTAGAGAAGTTCACCGCGAAGCCTCACGAATTTTCAGAGATCAACCGAAAAACTTAAAAAATGCTACAGCTGAATATTTTTAGATACATACATATAGTGTGTCACATATAAACATTATATATAACCTTTGATTGTAACATAAAACTAATATTTGAAACAACAAAATACAAAATTATATCAAGCATGTTACGGAGTTTGATGAATTTCTGCGAACTGTTAATCTATCAGCATCATTATAACTTCAGTTGTAAATTATATAGAATAATTTAATATAATTCAGACTGGAAATATACTACTTGTGTTTTCTACTATATCACACGTAATATCGGAACTGGTGTATCACCGTATGGTACTCGTGAAATCTTCGTTACGTATTGACGGATTGATTGAATGCTAAAAATACATGTGAAACAATCCTTAGAAAAAATGAAATATTATACTGGAGAATTATGCTTAAATACAAAATATATTACACTTGCAATATATGTGTATATATATATATAACATTGGAGTTACATTGCGACGTAACAGCTTCTTCGAGTGTACAATCCAGTTTCCGATAATTAGCTGTACTGGGTCGTCGTCTGCCCCGACTATTTCGCGATCTTCGCCCTTCGAGTACGATAGCAAATATCTGAGAATAAAAAACCAGAGATTGTTAAGAGATTAAAGTGTTCAACGAAGAAAGGCGCGCTATTTCTTTGCATAAATTGAACTCTTACTTTCTGCTTGTTATGATAACCTATGTATCCGACGATACACGCCAAAGTCACCACGGTAAAATAAGTGAAGAAATGAGAATCGTCTGATCTTAATGTGGAAAATCGCTGTGTACTGTGTTTCTGTTCATACGGTTCTTGCGCGTTCTCGTTTTGATTTCCTTTCAAAAAAATAAAAAAAAAAACATATATAAATCATTAGATAAAGAAGATTATTTAATTAACAAATTTACCTGCGTCTATCGACTGTTGATTGGTGTCTTCTACATCTAAAAATAAATACACAGTTTATATTATTTTATATTTGCAAAATAAACACTAGAATAATTTGATGCGTGATTGTATAAGAATTTCTGAAAATGGTTTTTTTAGGTGGAAACTGTATGAAAAAAAACACACGGTTTCAACTCAAAAACCACAAATATAGCCTGTATTGAAATGTAGGCTAATTTAAACCTTTTGGTCCTTTTTTTGGTGCTATCGATCTAAAATTCTGAAAAAAGATCAAAAGGCTTAAAAAATACAAATATATATATCTATACATGTAAACATTAGTACCATCATTGCCATCTACTGCAGGATCAATATCATCTTCCGGATTTACATCATAGTGTTCTTGTGTATTTTCCGACAGTGTGGTAGGTTTTACATCATCGATATTTTTATTAAGCTCCTCCATCTTGTCTTCATCCACATACTTTTTTCCATTTTCACTTGCTGCATTCTTTACGGATGAAGTTTGCGGATTGTTTACAGGCTTTGCATCTTCAGCATTAGATTCTACTTTTTTGTCTACATCTTTATCAGACACTGAAAGTGGTGCTTTGGGAGCCTGTGTTTCTGGTGTGTTATTATTTTTCTTCTGAATTTTATCTTTGTCGAAATTGAATTTTAATTTGTCACTTGATGCTTCGACATAAGAGTTCGGTTTCTGTGCGTCAGATGTTTTTACAGCCGTAATCGGTATGTTGTCACTTTTGGATTTACTCTCAGCATTAGCATTATCGTTAAAAGATTGTTTTGTGCTTAGTTCTTTGATCTCTTTCGTTTCGGGTGTTTCGTTTCGTGGTGTTTTGAATTCAGTGTCTTTAATATCTGTTGTTTGACTGTTTGCCTGACTCGTCAGTTTATTAGACATCGAATGGTCAGATTTGAGTTCCGTTGTGTCTGTGTTAACGATATTAGTAATATGTTTACTCCAAGCAAGTATTGCGCACTGCGGATGAATTTCATCCTTAAGATTGAAGCAGATCATCTCACACTTATTAGAATTGAGGAGTCTGATTAGCGGTTTCCAAAGTACATCTATGTCCTTGTATGTTGATGTAAATCCTTTTAAATTGTGACAAAACTGCTCAGCGCTTTGATTCTTGCCGGGAAAAAATTTTTCCACATCTGAATTAAACGCTGCTGTACTATTGATTTGCAACCGATTAGAATATTGACAAATCTTGTACGCCGTATCGTATACTCCTAAGCATAAGGGAACATTTACATTCGCCTCGTTCAAGTCCCAAGGAGCGGTGGGATATGGCAATGACTCGCACGGTTTTACATAATTCGAATGGTATAAAAATTGGATTGTATTACACAGGTTCGTATCTTTCTTCATGACATCCGTGATGTTCATGGATGTCGGCGCGCTTCTTCCTTCCGTGAAAAGAAGCAGAACGAAAAAGTTCATCAAAAAAGTGCTGCAGAACAAACGAGCGTAACGAGTTCCCATTGTTTCTTTGCGATGGTCTTTCTACCAATGCAAATTAACGAATCGCAAATCGTTGCCTTACCGGTTGACGGCCATAATCGAGCACGATTTTTCTGGTCATCAAACCATTTTTCGCGCGAAAGTTGTGGACACTGTCACTCGCACAATTCGCCGGTGTTTTACAGTGCTGTTATATTGAAATACTATTTCTATCTTTCATAACCTTCTCTCTGCGTTCGGTCTTCCTACATTTCCAGGAACATACAATACGTGGTTCTCGTGTGTTCCTTTTCTGGGAGATCGCGTCATCCCGATTAGAGAGCGTCGCAAACTCTCGTGATGTCACTGGGCAACTTTTTTCTTCTGTCCAATCAGAAGCGCTGTTTCTTCAGCGACAGTCGCTTCTGATTGGACAGAGGAAAACGTTGCCCAGTAACGTAACGAGTTTGCGATTCTCTCCCCGTGACGCTCTTTAATTCTGATACGTCAGATGACAACCGCGCCATCTTAAATATCACTGTACTCGAATGTATGAAAAAAATACCAACTGTCAACAGCGTAGAGATCATAGACATAATAGAGATATATGTATAACGTTATACGTTATACGTATCTCTACGTCGCAGCTGTCAATGTGAAGATACCAACAATGAATAAGTTTCTGACGCTTTGTATGTAATGTTATCTACTTCAATTAATAACGAAACTTTACTCTACGGCTGCCGATATGTTTACATAATTTTAATGATTTAATAAACCCAGGGACGGTTTAATAATTATGCGTAAAATTTAATGAATTTCATAGACATATAAACATGTTAATTTAACGATAAATAATAATTTAATTGAGTTAGTTCAGTCGAGAACGCGTACAGCTATTGAAACAAAGTATATATTGTACGTGTAATATATTGCAATATCAAAAAGCAACTATTTTGAAATTTATATCAATTAACAGTAACCTAAAATGTAACCGTACATGTCACAATTTCTCCAGTGTTAAATCGGATTATTAGATAATATGTAAAATTAAATCGGTAATTAGATAATATGTAAAATTAAATCAAATATAAAAATATACATAAAAGTATGCAAGACAAGAAGAGGAAAAGAGCAATGCGAGCATAACACGAAGAATCGCGGCTCTACAAGCAAAGAGACAGAAAATGACATAAGTCTTCTCTCGCAGCAAAGACAAGTTCGACAGAATGACGATAGAAGATACGCATTCTGATTTGAAAGAGAGCATTCGGCGGAAGATTAGAGATTTGAACAAATTACGCGGAGAGAAAGAAATGGCGCAGGTTGTGCCACACCATTTTTTTATTACAATTAAATCTTTTACATAATTGCAAGATGTTCCTTTCCCCGGCATTTTTAATTCCGTTTTGTTAATTGAAATACAGATACGTGAAGATCTCGCTAATATCATCGAGGCGGGTGTACATTGTGTCAGTCCGTCGACAATTATACCTAAAAAGATAAAGTACGACGGTCGGAAAACGCTGAGAATCGACAACGTCAAGTACAACATAAACAACAACCTACATGTCGTCGGTTGGGGCAAAGAAACTGCCGCGATGAGCTCGGCGCTCGAAGGGGTGGTCGGCAAACATCTGAAAGGAGGTTTTATCGTGTTGCCGCGCGAATCAATTTCCGCGATACGAAATTTTCCCGACGAGTTTCCGCATCAGTTGTTGAACGACAGCCGTGCAACTTTCGTGGAAGCCGGAACTGACGGACAACCGGACGAGGAGACGGTCGAGATTAATCGGAAAATCGCGAATTACTGCAAGCGGCTGAAGAAACGCGACTTGCTGATAGTCATGCTGTCGCCGGATCTGGATCACGATCTCCTGTGCTGCCCGCGCGACACGATTACACTGCGAGACAAGTTGAGACTTCTCAACAGGTTGAAGAACGCTAACGCGAGTACCGAAGAAATCAATATCGTGAGAAACAAACTTTCCGCGATAAGGGGTAAGTGGTTTAGTTAGGTGCCGAGGAAAATTCTATTATCGCCTCGCGCGATGAAACCTTCTTCAATTCGCATTTTATTCCTCATGTTTTTCTAAAAGTCTGAACGTGATTTCGTTACACCAGACAAATGTAATCTCTATAACGAAACAAGTTAATTTCAGTATCAAAAGATTATGATAAATGTAAAACTTTTTTCTTCTTATATCTTGTCGCTATGATGTTGCCGAAAAAAAAAGCTTTCTTCTTTTTCAATACATGCGACATTTCTTCATGCTAGAAAAAAAAAAAAAAATACAAATTATATCAAGCTCTTTTCCAAACAACCTGTTCAAACAGTAGTTGAAAAATCCATGGGTGCAATAAAGGAAAATTCCAGGCGGTGATCTGGCGCGTCTGGCTTATCCGGCCAAAGTCGTTACCCTCTTCGTGTCCGACGTGTCAGCGGAACCGTCGGAACAACAATTGGGCGGCGGTCCCTGCGTGCACGACCCAAAGGACCAAAGGGCGCTGGCTATTGTGACGAAGTACAAACTCCTTGACAAAGTATCGCAGAGCGTGCGCGAAGTGCTGTGGGAAACGAAACCTCGAAAAACAGCGGCGGACGCTCGAGTGGACCAGCAAACGGGATATAAATTCGTGCAGCAATTTGTGATGGCGAGCAACGCCGACGCCATGGAATGTATGGCGACGGAAGTTTTTAGACTTGGACTGACTCCCCTGAAATTGAATTCCACTTGTAGCGGTAGCGTCGACAAATTGGCGCAGGAATACGCGAGGCTCGCATCGCTGTTAATTCTGACGTTAGAGAACAAGATCACCAGGTCCGAGATGTACGAACAGATGAAAGGAAGTCCGGTGTGTCCTTCGAACGAGCAAACGGTCTGGGAGATGATACCTACGAGAGACACGTGGAGTCTCGGACTGTGTCTCCTGCTGGGCGGTCGACCGACCGTTCAGCTCTGCGAACGTCCCGGTAAGAACGGACCCAATCAGGAGCTCGCTCTCCGCTTCTCTTTATATTGGTCCGTGCGTACGGAAGAACATCCAATTTTGCGCGGATACACCGTCTGGTTCGTGGGCGGCAGCTCCCGCGGAAGAGACGGCAATACCAGAGCAGCTGGCGCATTCGGATACAGAAGCCTCGCCACCGACGTTCACTCGGAATACGAAAAAGCGAGCGACACGTATGACGCTGCCTGTCGAAAATGGAAGCTCGCTCTCCAAGACAAACAGAGCGAATCGGAGATCACGGTAAGATCATGGCGCGGCAATACAGCCCGCTTTATTTCATTATCGCGCGCGCGCTTATACAGTCGGATAAGGCGGAAAGAGCGAAATATCGAAACATCGCGTCGCGGAAAGTCGATGATGCCAGATAACAAAAGAGAAAGAGAGATAGAAAGAAATGAGTTTTCAGTGCAAACACTTCGCGGCGAATTTAAACGCGAACTTTCGACTTTCGATTCGCGACGTGAGAAATAATTCCTGCAAATTCTCTTCCGCAGAAAGCTCGTCGAGCAGCGAAAGACGCGGCGGAACTGCGAGAGAAACACGCCGCTATTCTGCCGGAGCGGATTCTGAAAGAGAGCAATGCGAATCTGTTCTTCTCGAGTGTCAATAACGGCGACGAATTGCTGCGGCTGAAGTGCGAGAATTGCTACGCGCACGTGGACGTCGGTGATCTTCACGTTATACGAATCGCGCGCTACCGATGCTACTGCAGCTGTCACGAAGATAAGATAGAACCGATAGAAACAGGCCCTGTCGCGCGCGCGTTATCAGCGACGATAGTCCCGACGCTACAATGTTGTTGTCGGGATGCAGCATCGAAAAGCCGTTGATTATTTACGATGTCCTGTTGTTGTTGCGCTCCGAATTTCGCGATGGATTTTACTTCGTTCGCTCAAAATTCATACGCGCAAATCGACTCCTCGCTTTAACACACACAACAGCCAACTTATTTTCCTCCCCGCTCATCCCACCCTCCTGTTTGCCGCCACATTAATTATCAACCGTTTATTCGCCGTATATTCGCCGTATTAAAATAATATAACACACATAATTAAGCATAAAACACACAAATTTAACAAAAGTGTGTGTGATGCGATAAACCGCGTTGGCTACGAGAGATTGAAATTGTGCTACGTGTGCGCATAAATTCCGATGAACGTGTCGTCTAAATCTCGACGTTACTTTCCGATGCGCGGATATACAATTTTTCTCCGCGACAATAATAAATCGTATGCGTTCCGAAAGTGGATCCACGAAAATATACACATCTTGTGTCTCTGTTTAAAAATGCCAGAATTTACGACGATATATTTGTACGCGTCTCGTGTCGGGATTTTGCACTGCGCTTCTTTTTTAAAACTTTCTGTTTGCTAAAAGAAACTCGCAGCAAAATAAATCGCGGAATAGAATTTATCGCTGGAATTGGTTACAGTGCAAACTCTCTCTCTCTCTCTCTCTCTCCGTGCGAGTTTATCATCCTCCCTATCTCTCTTTCTGATTTGCACTTTTCTTATCACTTTTGTATGAGCGAGCGTTCGCGCTATTGATAACTTATTGAGTCTCCGAGTGACCTTTCGCGCACTATAACGCGCGTCATTCGTCATTACACACCGATGTCATTTCACGAAGAATTGCGCAGATCTTTTTAACGTAAACGTTATCTATAGAATGAATAAAAAAAAAAAAAAAAACTATAGGTCGGACACAAGAGCTGTGCTATACTTCGTAGCAAATCAAACTTTGTCGCCACACGGACAAAAACCTGAGCGCGCTGTCGCGCGATCGAGCGAGGATGAAAACGAAACGAAAGTCCCAGGAAGCTCATTTTGCCCTTCCTTGACATAATAGAGATCTTCTAGCTCGGCATGTCCCGTGGGTTCAGTACCAATTCCGTTCAACAAAGCCCTGGGAATGGACTCGCCCGCTTCTCGACGACATATCCGTACCTATATAGTGGTATGGCGCGGTCTTCTGCGAAAGAGAGAGAGAGAGAGAGATTCTTTCTTATTGCTTTTTCGTGACCGGGTCCAAAAAAACGTCTCCCGGGAGTATCACTTACAGAATACGTGCGCGAACTACTCCCGTATTAAACATTGCTCGAGTTAAGCCGATCGAGCTTGTTTGCCGTTGGGAAAATTGTAAGCGCGAGCAACGCCGAGAGCAATTCCGGCATAGCCAAGGATACGAGAGCGGAACAAAAATTCACGGCTTGAAAAGATACAATTTTCCAAATATCGTTTCAGAGATTGTCTTACTGACGCCACATACACTTACTTTGTGAGCAACACACACGCCTTGTTTTATCGCCTCAAGTGTGTATATCACATAAAAAAAAAAAAAAAAAAAAAAAAGATCTAAGCGAAACATGCGAACATTTTTATATTTTTATAGCCTTATCTCCATCCCTGACCTCGCGTTTACGATTATGTGTGGAATATCATATAAATTTAGTTTGACACCGAGAGTTCGTGATAGTTTGTTGAATCTCTTTCGCTACGTTGTATCGCAGCATGAAGCGTCTCGCGCTATTTTGCATTTTCCTGCTTTTCGTGCAGTATTCGCTGCAGGTTCCTCAATACGGTAATTTCACAGCGCAATGCAATTTTTTAAATACTAATGATTATGCACACAGTTCTACACGTCTTTTGTGTTTCATTATTCTAAATACATACATTTGCAAAAGTATGTCTTTAATTGTGCCAAGAGAATGATATAATCCGTAACATGTTTTACCGCTTTCTGTCCGCTCTCATAATTCATAGCTAGAATTAATCTCAATTGATCTTAATTATCTAATTACTCAGGTTTGAACGTAAAACTTATTTCAGAAAATTGTCTCAGTGAAGTGCTTCCCGCAGCAGATCGGCAAAGATGTGTTAAAGTAACTTGCACATCTGGCAATAAGTACAAAATAGAGGAGTAAGTTCATCAAAGTTTAAAAATAATTAAATTGTTATGAAAATAATATTTATACTTCGCTTTTACTTAGAGATGCTAAAAATAACAGTGATTAAAATATATATAATTGTTATTATTTGTCGCAGATGTAACTGCAATAAGAATGCGGGACAACATCTTGGAGAACGTAACTCCGAATATCCCGTTTGCTGTTCTCCGTGTAATAAACAAAACAGTAACAAAAGAATATAGATCTAATCTTTCTCTGTACGTATATTACATGTAAAACATAATATCTGTGTGTGAACGTATTTACGTTACAAATAAATATAAAATACGTATGATGATCAAATAGATTAACGCGCTCTTTACGCGTCGGAGATTTGTCGTAATGCAAAACTTTATGAAGAATAGTTCTCCGGAGATATAACGGCCGGCGAAATCTTGATTAAGCATGAAGCGGAGTATATTTCACGTAGTATAGAGGCAGCCAACCGAGAGGAGCCATCGTTGTACATTTGCATGTCTCTGAAGAGAAGCCACGGCTAAATATGCGCCGCTCGTTACTTAACCAACCACCAAGCAGCGCGCTCGTTGAAGCTCTGCCTCTGCGACTATAGATCCACCGCGAAATTCTACCGTGCTTGTACGCACTGTGTCATTTCCCGCGATTTCGTGTTGAAGTGTCTTAATTCAGAGCAGTTTTATTAATATCACGAAGGGCTTGACGTTTATTTCATACAATTAGGAGACATTTGTACCGAATTTCGCGTTTCATCGGGTCGTAAAAGAAAAAAAAAACTGACAATAAACGTTACACAAATTTCAAGTTCACTAAAACCAACCAACAACGTGTATATATATATATATATATGTCGTGTATATATATATATATATGTGAGAACAGAGTCAATGTCACAGTCGATATTTTACACGCGACAATCTCGTAAGCTTGACAGTTTGACGTTGTATTATCTAACGGAAGGTGTATATGTAAAAAAAAAAAAAAAAAACTATCTATATGATTTTTCTGGTTAAATTTACAATGCAAATCGAAATGGCGGATAAAAATGCTCGCATGCTTGAAGGGGACGACATATGCCTATAAATAGGATACATTTTTTTTTTGTTTTTTTTTTTCACTCCAGAGATCTCCACACTAAAATACACGAAATATAAGAGAAACGGCAAATTTCCATATAAATCTCGGCATTGTTCTTTTGCCGCGGAAGAACTGACAGACTGTGGAATAAGCGTTAGCAATGATATATTGCCCCAAAACAGATTAAACTAGTTAGTCTGATACCGGGGGTTTATGACGCTATCTGAAAGGATACGCGCGAGATTTTTCTTCATTAAAGTTACAATATCTGTATACGTTAAGCAAACGTTTAAGCGACGTGTAATTTATTCCACTAAAACAAAAAACTTCTGGTGGCGCGAGAGCGAACGCGTTTTACATTTCTTCGAAACTGGTGCGTTTTATTACATTTTAAGTTGGATTTTCAAAGATCTTTCTTGCACACCGCACCCGCTGCATATAATAAATCTTTTATCTGACTCAAAAGAGAGAAGACGCTTTTAATGAAAACAAATGTCACATAATTGATGTGATATTTGCTCGAGAAACACACATTCAATAAAAAAATAAAAAATAAAAAATAAATGATCACGTTATCGCAGAAAATATACATGTGTACTTTTTTTTGCGTGAAGACAAAACCACTCAGTCGTATCTTAATCGATCATCAAGCGCTCAACTTGAAATTATCGATGTAATTGAATTATGTTTATGATCCGTAATGAACGTGTGGAACACGGGATGGGACTCTGCTCTCCCATTGGTTGACTGATTATAGGATAATTGGATTGGCAGACGGTAGCAATTCCGGTCGATGCGCTCGTCATATATTCCGGCGGGTTTCGTGAGTGCGCGGAATTAACGCGGAAAAATGAAACTGCCGAAACTTTTATAAATTCGCGTACACTCGTGTGTACGTAGTGTCGTTATGCATCGAGGTTTGCCTGTGTTTGAACGAATCCGCGTCCCTGTACGTCGTCGATGCGGCCGTGTCGATGACCCAATGCACCACAAGATGTAACGCGTGAATACAAGAATAATAATTTGGTAATAATTTGCGCCTGACCTGCGGTTCCGCAAATAGGCGCGCTAGGTGGATCTAATTGCGAGCCGCATTTCATTCCTCGACCGGGGAAAAATCTCCAGAGACACGCGACAAAGGTGTACGTGCTACTCACAGTTTCGCGAGACGGCCTGAGAAATATGATGTGAGAGATTATCAACCGTGGATTAATTGCCCGCGCTGTGGCGCAACTGGAGAGAGACTCTCCAGTTAAGAGAAAAAAAAACGAATCATTAATTCATAGCGCGCGGGGAAATGAGGAAACGTGTACAAAGAAGGAAAAAGAAGCAACGAGAAAAATCACTTAAGAATTGCATGTGTTGCGTAATACGTTTCGTTGCGCACAAAACAAGTTGAAATAAAAGCGAGAGACTTGCTGTCAGATGTAAAACAAGATTTTACAAAAAATATCTCGAAAAAATGCACAGCTTTACATTATCCTACAATTATATAAAAATTCCTACTAACAAATTTCTAAACTAATAAATATTAATATCAATAAATCATAATTCTCATTTAAAATTAAAATAGAAGATAAACGTACAAACACAATTTCAGATTTCAGTTTTAACCTTAGCATGATTTGATCGTATTCGCCTCTGTCTTCGCGCTAATCCAATCATCATCGGTTTGTGCTTTCGAACTTCTATTGACAACTGCCAGCACAGCCGACCGTTCTGGGTTAAGCAATGAAATTGTAGGAACCTAGGTCAGCGATTCCGAGTGCTCCAGATTGCTTAAACTCTTGAGAAAACAAACCGTGGTCCTCACTACCATCCCTTACGTTTCTCCGTTCCGGCAGAAATTTTCGATCATTCTGATTACACGTCGTCATGTTTACTCGTTTTTTTTGTGCGACACAAGTATCAGAATTTAATACAAATTGATCATTTCCGTCAATTCATTTTCGAAACAGTGTACGATTATATATGTTCTTTCTTTATCTTTTCTTTTATTTAATATTACATGTGATTTCTCTCGTACATAATTCTTTTCTCTTCGACGCTATTTATAAAGGAAAACAAGAGATCGTCGTCATATATATCAAAGATACAGAAACTGCGTGATTCTCCCCGGAGATGCTTATATGTCTTATATTCCGTTTTATTTTATGTACATGAATTTAACATCACGTTCGCCCTCCTATCCAGTCTCCTACTCTCTTTCTCTCCCTTTTCCGTCGCTCTATTCTATTGAATTATGCACCGAATTCAGACCTCTATGTTGACATACCTTCCTTACAATATCTTGTTGCGTCTCTGGTGGCACTTGATTTCCTCGGGGTCGAGATATTTAGAAATTTCTCGAGAATCGTGTTATGTCTTCTTGACTCGTACATCGCGGAGAGAGGGGGTGGAGATATCCACTTGTACAACACGCAAACGTCTCCTCGCGATAGAAAATAATTTATCAGCATTGTATTTTTTTTAAAATAAAATATCGACGTAAACGAAGATAGACAAGTGATGACCTTTTTATAAACGCTTTTGTACTTTATAGACGCTCTAATTCTTAGGATTGTTTTAATCGCAAGTTTAATAATTGAACAGCTTGACACGCAGCCTAGTGCGCGCTGCTCGCTCGCGTTTTTGAGACCTGCACACATGTAACGCGCCATTGTAAATATACCGATAGTACGTCGCTGCGCGCTATTCAATATTGACACACCGTAGTAAAACGATGAAAATATGTTGCGCGGCCACGCGGTGTCGAGCACGAGCGTAAATATCCAGTAAATTAGCATTAATCTGTTGGCATTCACATCAGCTGGCTCGCGTTCCCACGTGGGGGGGAAGGGGTCCATCCAGAACTGTTAACGGGGTTTGAAAATCACGACGACCGACTCGTCGCACAGGAGAGAGCATCGCTTGTAGCCTCCGTGTTTGTCGTTCGCTCGAAAGCCCTCTAACAGGCACGCGAGTCATTTTTGAAGCTGAATTCTCCGCACACCCGGAAACAGACCGATCTGAATCGCGCGCAACCCGCCACTTTTGCCGGGCGCAACATTGAGAGGAACGCGGTCGCGGCCGTGGTCTCTCTTGCCCGACGAACCGGCAACGCAAATATTTCAACATATGCGCGGATTTGAATTTGATGAGGGAAACGCGAAAATACGGTCAGCCCGGTATTTATCTCGCGTTACTTTATTCGGCCGTACATGGTAATATTTGAAAGCGTTTAACGTAGAGTAGGATTTCATGATGATTTCGCAAAATCCTCGTTTTATTGCGCGCAAACTAGTTTTGAAAATAAAAAAAAAAAAAAAGAGTTTCAAACAGGAAAAATAATTTCAAATAGGAAACATTCTTGAATTTATTACGCGCGAATATAAAAAAAAAAAAAAAAAAAAAAAAAAAAGAGAGGATTCATAAAGATAAAATGTTAAACAGATTCGCATATGTGCGCATAAATCACGAAATTTAATATTTCCAATACGAGAGTATATGGGACGTATAAACCCGCTATAGATCCGTGTAAAATTTGTCAAAGTTCAGACCGAATAATGAGGAAGCGCAGAACGTAAAAGCATTTATCGGCTATGAAAAGCTCGTAAAATAATTACGAGCATCCAATAATTCCGTGACCCGAATAACGGTTGTAGTCGTTCGCCGAGGCGAGTTTTTCGGCCGTGATTCGAGACAGATACAACCGACTGACGAAGCGGGTCAAAAATTCCGGATTCCGATGACGAGATTCTCGTGGGAACGAAACATGATTGACGTTTCGCCCAAGTTGGCGGAAAGGCGGATCCGCGGGCGCATACACGCGAAGCGACGCGCGACTGACATAAACCGTCAAACGTGACGGCGCGGCGCGGGGAGAGAACAGATTGGTCTCCGTGGTACGTGATCAGCGTGGGTAGAGGTCCTCTGATTTCTCGCGGAAAGAGACATTCCCGAAAGGAGAATAACGTCTAACGCGCGTTCCAAGCTGGGGCGATAGAAAGATCGCGCAAATGAGATCGAACGTGACGCCATTTCCATTCCTCGAGAATTTATGAGCCAAGTTTCGCTCGCAGGTGGCTCCGCTAATTACGTGAGGAACCACATTAGACATTCCGATGCACACGTAATCGTTTATCGACGAAATTCAGATGCATCGAGTGTTGTGTCAGCGACTCGAGAGATCTGATTAATTATTTCGATATGCCAAAAATCACGAAAGATATCGACAACTCTTTTTTTACGACCGACGAAGAAGATTGATTAAGTGTTCTACATCTGCAAATACAATACCTTATTTCAAACTGACATTTGAGATGATATTTCAATTTATACCGATTTAGATCTGCGAAATGCGCAATTCATTTTTGTGTGAGGATAATTTTATATTTTACGTGTGCGACAAGATAATTGGATGTTGTTTTTCCAATTAAAAAGATTCTATTCACAAATTTTCTAACGTCAACGACAATTCGAATTGTTCTATATCTTGTAGATTTTCAATTAAAATAAAACACAATTAAATATCGTGACGCAACGATTGCACAATACCAAACTATATTATATTACTGTGCAGCTGTTCGCCGGCATAACAATGTAAAAACTAAAGCCAATAATCGTTTTTGCTTATTAGCGCTCGTGTACGTTGCAATGAAGACGGCTATTTAGTAGAGCGCACTTTCGTCCGCGTTGCGCAGTTTTAAGGTTGAACCGCGCATTAGCCCGATTTGCTAGTGGCTTCGGGTCCGGTGTATCGTTAAGAGGTTTTGTTCGTGGGAACTTTACCCGAGTTTCTGCTAATTACCGTCTTGTTAATTACGCGCGGTTAAGAAGCAGGTTTATTACATCCGCAAGAAGGGAGAATAAGTGCGCAAGCGACGAATATTTCCGCCGCACCAAAATACAAACCAAATTATTTTGCACTCTCCTCGTGGATCGAAGCAAAGTTCGATTAAAAATCTTACGAATTGCCAGCGCTGAGTTCTGGATTTTACGCACGTTTCTGTGTGTGTGTGTGTGTGTGTGTGTGTGTATACACACACAGAATATATTTTATATATATATATATATATATATATATATATATGATATATAAGTTTCTCGAATCTCGAGTATGTCCTATTACCGCGCACAATATCACCCGATGATCCATACAGAGCCCGTGTAAAATTCGCCGTAAGTTAATCATACGAAATTTCATTAAAGGATCTCCTGAATACCTCGCAATTAACGCCGCTTTGGCAACGGCATCCGCCCGGTGTCATGGCTAATTAATCGCTAAGTGAAAATGTTCTCGCTCCCGCGTGAATTCGCCGCGTGTGTGTATGTGAAATATTCCTCTTCAAACTTTGACAACACACTGCATGCGCGAAACAGATCCTGCGCGGATTTTATGCAAGTAATAATTAGTCGCACTTGTGTGCCTCTATAGGCAGATTAAAGTTCGTTTCAATGAAAAAAACAAATTTTATACACTTTCTCACATATCGCAATTATATTAATGTTATATCAATATATATTTGCTATTAATTAGATATTGGATAGAAAAAAAAAATTCGTACAATTCAGAGATGAAAGAATTGAGAATTAATTTTTCGACGCGAGTTTCTTTTTCATCGCGATTAAAATAAACACGAAACTATTAATGAAATATCAAGTGTTGCTGCACAACGGTGACACGTAATTCCTGAATGAAATATGACGCATCCCGCCGTATGCGCGAATTAGCAAAAATAATAGTATTCATCTCAACGTGTGATGGACTTCGCGTACGTGCGACGCAAATAATGCACTGCACTATCCGAATACAAATGTAACTGTACGATGCGGCTCAAGATATAAACCCTCTGTGTATGTGTGTGTGCGAGCGCTATGAACCGAAAGACTCGGCGAAACGCACCGCGGCCGAATTTATTCGTACATACATAATTTATATTTCGCTGTCCCCTAAACAACGCCACAGTAGAATGCAAAATATTAGGTCGCTGTATACGTAACGTCGAGCTTGCTTCGCAAATTTGCATTTTGCAGACAGTTTTTCAAATTAGACATTTTTCCTCTCCCTTCTAATCGTTATCACGTTGAATCGCAATGTTTGAGTGCACGAAAAATCTTTTTTTTTTTTTGTTTTTTTTATTAGTTTTATATTCTGAATTTTTTTTCCACTCTCGTAATATTTGTCTTAACGTTGAATTTTTTTTTTTTTTTTTAGATATAGATATTGCGTTTCGAATAACATTTCACAGAAACAAGCGAGTGTCAATTCACACGTTCGCAGCGTCACAAAGGGCCAACCCGAAATTTCGCGTGCTGGTAACACCAGTGTTAGTCCGACGCGACTGCTCGTCGTCCGAAGCAATCACCATTATAACTGCCGGCGGGAATTGCAGAACTTTATCATACCGGGTCTAAACAATGCCCGGGTTTCGCCGTAATGTCAACACATATGACGTCACGTCCAGAGCTAGTTTATCAATGGCAACTAATGCAATGGATGGTCATTCTAACGTATCTTCTCTCTCTCTCTCTCTCTCTCTCTCTCTCTCTCCCTTCCCCTCCATTTTCACCTCCCGTTATCACTGACGTTGAGCTATGCCGCGCCGTCATCCTCGACTGTGCCGGGGCCGCTCCGTGCGCGCAACAAACGGAAGAATGCACGTTTCGTGATCTCTCGCGGGACACGAAAATTTATCCCGTTCGTAGTATTGACGCGTCAAGCGTTTTCGCAATATCGGAAAAATGCCATCCGATAATATGACGATACTTAGAGACAACGTTATACACACACAGGACGTGATATTATTAAATAACGTTAAAACTATCGTTACACAAGCTTGTGTAATATTTTTCTATATTTGTGTAAACAATTGGAAAACAATTACTTTAAATATTGAAATTTAATAACTTTCTGTACATGTATTGACCGCGTACAAAAGAGTACAAGTAAAATTTTTATTCAAATCGAGGAGCAAGCGTTTTAAATAGTAGAATCTACGCAGAAATACGCACCTGATGTTTGAAGCGACGTCCGAAATTTATTTCGATCAATTTCAATCATTCGCGCTTTTATCTGTCAGCGACATTCATAAACTAATTGTCAAAACGGTAGAAGCGTTTTAAACGTGATGTCCTGTACACGTCGAGCAAAGCCGCGCTGCGGCGCGCGTAATAAAAAAAAAAAAAAAAATCCTCGAATTTTCATCAAAAGATTCGCGGAAGAGTCCGCGGGACGGCCCTTATATCTATCGATCACTCTGATTGACAATCGTTTTGCTCGAAGGGCACATGAACATTTTCGATTATCGGAACTCAATACAACAAACCGGCCGCCGAATTCTCCGCTTTCTGATTGACGCATCTGCGTGCGGAGCGTACGATTTCCGCCGCGCGCCGCGTTCACCATCTCGTAATGGAATCTCGCGAAGCGCTCGGGGGAAATTGTAGAAGCCTCTCTTCTCCGCACCGAGGGAGGGAAACTCCTTTGGGATCTCGTTTAGCGAACCGATATTGAAACGGGTAAACCGTGCCTTTCCGCGACAAAGAGAGAAGAGCGCGCGCGCGGAGATTACTGTGGTTTTGTTTATTCGCGCACACGCGCGCAGCACGTTACCCAAGGTATTCCCGATGCACGTGTATAAGCCGGGAGATATCGCGGAAAGAAACGCGGAAGCCGGGAAACAGCTGCGGAAGGGATAACAGCGAGAGGCGGAAGGAACAGACGAGATGCAGAGAAACGCGAGGGACCGTGCGTCTCTTTCACATCTCAATTTTGTTGTATAAGTATGGCAGTTATCCCCCCGTGAGCTCCGGTACCGAACACGTGTCGTCGCGTACGCGTGAGCGGCTCGGTTGCAAATACATATAACGTTAGTATCGCGCGTATAATGCGATACGAAACGTGTGTGCATACTCGACAACGCGCGATTGTACGCTAATAAGTTTCTGTGGGAATAGCGAGCGAGCGGCAGAATACTTTATTCCGTTTCACGTCGACCGCGTAAGGGTGAAAGAGAGGGTGATTACCCGGGAGGTCGTGGAACACCGCGAGCTCCCTAGTTCCGATTGTCCTCTGGGCAACACCGAGTAACAGGCAGGCAGGCGGATGTCAAGTCGGTGAATATTTGATGCCCGCGCGTTTACGTGCATACACGGTCGTAGGAAAGAAAAAAAAAAAAAAAAAAAAAAAAAAAAAAAAAAAAAACCGTTTCCCGCCCAGCAGAAACTCGCTCCCACGTTGCGCATTTAAAGAGGAGACGCGCCGAAAAGACGTTGCGCGCAATTTTGACGGAAAAAACGAAAATTATTTCTCAGATGAAGACTCACAGTTTCATAAAATAATAATTAGATTACATATATATGTATATATTTATATAATTATATTATATTACCTCGGATATATTATTATGGTTCTTATTTGTATTCACGCAGACTGAGACGATGAGTGCAATAATAAAGATCGAACGTTTTATCAGCAAGTCATATTAGCAATAGTTTTTACTCTCACGTGTAACAGTGGCCTTGCAAACTGTATATGTAATGTGATTTTTTCTATGTTTTGATATTACCATTTATCGAACGACGGAAAGTCCAATGGTCAGACACAAGATAGAAATATGAAAATCAATAGACAGTTCTTAGATAAGATTAATTTGAACAAAAATAAAGTCATGTGTCATTTTGCAAAATTCGCAATAGTTATAAAGATGTTGATATGTAAGCGTGAGCTTTGCGGGAGATACTCTACCGTACCTCTTGATGTGAATATCATTCAGAGTGTTTTTCATACTTTCAGTACTAAGATGTGTTCGCTTTGCGTGATCAGCAAGTATCACAATTCTAAAAGAGAACGATTTCTCCGCATCTCTGTCGCAGCCGTATCGAAATTGATTTATTGATTTATCGCTTCATCTGATTGCAGTATAAAAACAAAATATATCGTTCATATAAGTGAAGAGTATAGGAACGATTTTTTTCAAAAGTCATGTCCTCAATCACACGATCTCGACTGTGCACAGTAAAACAAAAAAGTACATAATGACATGTTACGATCGAGGTCGTGAGATTGATCACGAGAGAGAGAGAGAGAGAGGAAGAGAGAAAGAGAAAGAATTCTCCCATGAATTTATGACTAATTTAAGATCATAAAGTATTGAAGAGAGAACCGAATCCTGTGGTCGATACGTTTGAGATAATTTTAACAAATACAACGAATTGTTTACACGTTGACACTCGTGTTTTTTTTTCACTGGCCTGTTAAAACCGAATCTTTGCAATTAAACAATTCGCTTTCTTGTCTTGTCGATTTTTGCGAGCGCATAATATGATGGAATTTGCCTTGTAATGTCAGATTTAATAGAGTGGCGCAGGAAAAGCACAATTCCTTCTGCGGACATCGTACACACGATCGAGACGAAAAGAAGAAGTTGCGCAAGAGAATACATGCGCGCAATGGAAAAACACGATTGAAACTTTCGCTCAGCGCGTGGTCACGATCAAAAATTCTCCAAACTCGTAACATTGCCGCGAGTTTGCCGGATCATTGCCGAGTTTACAAAGCGACATTCTTGAGTTTTCAGGCGGACGAACGGCGAGACCGTCCGGGAGACGCGCGCGGCCATCCTCACTCTGTGACCGTACGCTAACAGCTTGCAGTCTGAATGGGAAACTTTTACCGTAGAAAATCCCGCGATCGACTTTCCGCGAAAGCCTATTTTTTAGGGAAAGAGAAAGAGAGAGAGAGAGAGAGAGAGAGAGAAAGCAGAAAGGAGAGCGACGACAGCGACGTTGGGCGAATGGAATTGACGTACTTCATAAAGTTTTTATGAGCTAACCTGAAGGAAGTTGCTTCCTCGCATGCTGTTTACGTATGCGGCTTTTTACGAAAATTGTTTTGAAGAGAAGGAGAACCTCGTATGTGTTTTCCAAAAAGAAATGCTGAAAATTTCTCATCGGAATTGTCGTTTGTAAATTGTATGATATTGCGAGTTTATCTTGTGAACAACCAAAAACCACTATAATTTTATATATATAATATATATATATATATATTTAAAAAATATATATATATACTTAATGTGTCAATAATTACACACATACACAAATAGATAATATAAATTTAATTTATAAATTTTATTATTATTATTTACCTAATTTCCAATTAAAGAATATATAATTTAAACTGTCTCTCAGCGAGTATAATTTCACAACGATGTGTTAATTCAATATATTACGTCAAAGAAAACGTTTTCCTTTAAGACGAAATATGAAATATTAAATTCACAGCAAACTGTCCAAAATGACGGGGGCTTGCTCCAGACATTACCGATCGATATCTTAACTCATCTTTTCGACTAATCCACGAGAAAGAGGGATTCGCTATAAAAAGAATCACTGACCCGTGAGAGAACTAACCGGCGTCTAAAAGCTTTGATTGTGACCATCAGAGCGCTTGAATAAAAGTTCATGCGTTCGCTTCTCGTGATGGTCAGAGCGAAAAATTTTTTCGAACGGAAAATATGCAAAAAACGTACTCTATAAAAGTAATATGGCAATAAATCGCGATATCATTGTATTGTGTAAAATGAACAAACTGAAAATATATATATCAATAACGACACGTTCAACGAACGTGGTCATTTGAGAGAGCAAAGTCGAGCAAACTATGACACGGAGATAGCAGAATGCGTTTGTGGATACGGTTGATATACACTGGTGTGTGTATACGTACTCCTCGTTGTCGCTATATACATCGGCTACCGACTTCTTTACAAGAAGGGAGGGCAGGAATGAGGCCAATAGGGTTGCCACAGAGTCGCCTTATCAGCGGTTTATGTGGTACGACGTGGCATGGACTACCTCGAGGCGATTTCTATATGAACGGTCCTTGTATGAGCATGTACGTGGCATCGTACATAAGATACGCGCATGTAACTCCCCATCCCATTTAACTTCCGATATATAAAGTGCTGTATCGTCGAATAAATCAACAGTCTGATAAAGTATACACACATCGAGCAGCGTTTCTTTTCGGCGCAGTAAATAAAAAAAAAACAAAAACAAAAAAATAAAAAAAAAAACAGATAAAGGACATTACTTGATAAGTCTGTGCGGGAGATCGTAATATAAAATTAGTAATATATATTTCATACATAACTAACAAATTTACCTCAACATATGATATTAATATACGCAGTTGTTGTTTTGTTTCTGTCTTCTAAACAATTAATTAATTAATTAATTAATTAATTAATTAATTAACGCTCGTGATGATTATTACGTAGTCGCGCAATCTAAAGCTACAGGATGTTACACAGTCACGCCACGCGAACATTGATCGATCGGCGACTATCAGTCTGTCTCTTCGACGGCAAATTACGCGTGGAGTAGCACCGAGCACTTACCACATGAACAGTTTACTTTCTCGTCCGTATGTATCACCGATACAAACGGATCTCTGTAATTTGCGACTCACGGCGTCATAACGTCACCGCAAGCGCGCGTTCAATTTGTCCGTCGACGACGGGCCGGCCTGGCGCGCGCGTACACACACACACAAATACGTACACGTGGAGTGTAATATCGTCAACTCTCACCGTCACCGACGGTAGTCGTCGCCGATTTCATCGCGCGTATTTACCATTTCCAATGTTTTCGCGTCGCACACTCCCGTGAGCGTTATTATCTCCGCTTAACGGTGGTGTCGACGTTATTTCGAATCAACTCCTTTCTCCAACGCGAGATCAAATCGAGTCGCGTGTCCCCTTCGCATTTTGGATACAAAGGAGTTAAATGTCCATGAATACCTTTTCTCGAGACATGTCGAGGGGATATGGCCGTGCGACCGATATGGTCGAGACATCTCGAACGGCCAGTATATTATTAACGGCTCGAATGGCTCCGCAACGATGGCCCCCGGAGGGATTGGCGCACGGATGAGAAAGCAATCGAACCGATGGCAGAGCGTCCGCTGATAGCGTTGCGACGCTCTCCTACCGATCCGGAGGAAGTAGGCCGTAAATTTCGCGACCTTATTCAGGACCGACGTTGGAACAGTGACTGGGTGAGACAGAAATGACAGAACGATACCCGACTCTTCTTCTTCACGATACGCTGACTTTCCGGGTTGCTTCGTGCCGTGAGAAACATCATTTCGGGCATCGATGCGAAAGAAACCTCGGAAACGTTGAATCGATCGACTCCCGGAATCACGATTTGTTTCTTGACGCCATCGATAACGCGATACATTGAAGACAAAGAATGCAATTTTGAACAGAAGGGAGGAAACTGAGTTTTTCTGCTACTATGTAATTGTTGTTCGTGTAAAATAAATCTCGATTTAAGTAAAAACAAATAACAATTGTAGAATTCATGGGACGATGTAAAATAAATATTTATATTAAGTAAAAATACAAACAAAAGAAACGTGTCAACAGCACACGGTGTTCCCAAGCGGTCACCCATCCAAGTACTGACCGTGCTTAACGTTGCTTGACTTCGGTGATCGGACGAGAACCGGTACTTTACATACGTAATATGACCGTTGACGTTAGAACAACCCTTTCTAATGCGTGATATGTGAAACATATGAAACTTTTAAATTTTGAATTTAAAAAACACATAAACGAGATAAAAACTTGCTCGATTTATATTTGTAGTAAAAAAATATTAAACTAACTAAAGTGCAAATGGATGTTTTCTCGCAAAATATAAGTTGTATCATCGTTTCAAGGAAATTCAAATAACCGGGTTATAAAGCTGATATAATCTAATCGAAATTATTTTCACCGACACGCAGTATCCGAACCAAAGTGCAGAGTAGGATTTAATCGCACGAGTATCTTAATCGGTGCAGTCGGCAAGCAGACAAATAGTGGCCACAGGCTATTGGCTGGCGGGCTTGCGGCAAAGCTCCAATATAACTCAGGCCACCTGATAGTTTCATTACTACAGTAAATTTGCCGGCCGTGGTGAGCCCCTTATACGTTCTGCATCGTATATATACGGAGTGTGTGTTAAGCGATGAGAAGATGAGAGAGAAAGAGAGAGAAAGAGAGAAATAAAAAGGAGAGAGAGAGAAAAGATTGGAACAGGTGGAAAGAAAAGCGGTAAGGGATAGTTTGCGCTATTCGACGAGTCGCAGTGGTGGTAGGTCGAGATGTATCAGGATCGGTTGCGATCAGTAGAAAGTTTGGTTGGAAGAGCCGTACCATTTGTTCTCCCGAAGAAGAGAGACGTGCGCGCGTTCGCGGCTAACTCGTCGTTCGTGAAACACTCACGATTATATTTGCACTGTTAAGCAAGTCACGAAGTAAATTATTTGCGGTTTTCAATTATCGATAAAAATTGCGCAAGACGTCATCGAATATTTATTACTTATTATATTTTGTACGATGTAACGTGCATTTTCGAGAGCTGAAGTTTTTTTATTATCGTGCGCGATAGAAAATGCGAAATGTTTCTACTTTACGTGATATTTCGCGCACGTGAGTGCTTCTGAAGAGTGGAACGGAAAATACGTTCTCCGCTCCGGGTAGCGACGACGACGACGACGACGACGACGACGACGACGACGACGACGACGACGACGACGATGACGACGAGCGACGACAACGAGCGACGACGTACTCTCGCCTCGAAAACGCAGAAAGTGTTAATTCGCAGAGAAGCCGACGGCGCGTTTGATGTACCCTTTGAAGCGTTTTCGCGCAGGGACCACTCATTTTCCAATTTATCCCCGAGATCTCTCCGCGCGCGCTCACTCACGCACTTCTCGTCCGTGATATATATATATATACAGATATATACAGATATAATGCAGGGGTTAGACAGTTCGTTTGATGTGGCTCTGAGCTTCCTCCCCAATGATACTCCACGTTGCTGAAAAATGCTGAAAAACTTTGCCCTTCGCTCGAAACTCTCGAGATAGCGCTTTTACTTAGGCCGTACGCGCGAGGTCCGCGAGAAAGCGCGCAGACGCTTTTAGCGCGCGAGAGATAGGCCGCGCCCCGCGCTTACGCGCGGAAACTTTATGAAAATATGAATACCCGAGGTTTATTTTTATTAGAGCGTTCCACCCCGCGTCCACCTCGCTCGCACACGCGGAGAGCGCGCGCGCGCGGAATGCCCTTGCGAGAGGCTTCCTCGCTTCGAGCGCGCGTAAGGGCGCGGCTTTTCCATCAGGAGATATTCCGCCTTTTGATGTTCAAAGCCACTTCGCCCCGACGAATGACATTACGGCGAATAGGGGTAATACGCCGCATTCCGACCGGCATTTCAACATCCTCGTTCACCACCTTCGACCCCATATGCCCGAGTGCCTCTTGCGTACGAGGCTCACCCCCTCACGCCCATCGCGCATCCACATCCCTCTCCCTCTCCCCCTCCCGCATCAAAAACTCACGAATGATGTTTGCGAGCAAACGCGTCTCCTCGCGTCGCGACACGCTCTCAATTTTCCATTTTCCCGCCGACTTATACGCCCGATTAAATAACAAGCGCGCGGTACTTCTCGCAAAGCACTTTTAACCCAAATATCTTCTTTTACTACATATACATCCATATACGAAAATAGTTTTCCGATCGCGTTTTCCTCTCGATTTTACAAGCTTTCGAAAGTCCCGCAGTTTAAAACGTTTATACGATAATACCTCGTATGTATTATTTTATTTAAAAGTGTATTTGAGTCGAGTAGTGTGTGTTTTAATGCATGTATTAAAAAATTATTTCGTTTAAACCAAAAAAAAAAAAAAAAATGTTCTTCATAGAACGAATAATTTCGCGAGAGCGGTAACACAAGCAGCAACACATGCTCTCGAATTTATCGATTGCTTCCGTCACGAGAAGAGAGTCGGTCGTACCGCACGCTTTCTCCATTAAAACCGTGCTGCGCTGTATTTCACAAAGCTTTTAATGAAAGCACGTAATAAACGCCTATGAAATGCTCCGGCCGCGGCGGCGCACGGCGAGATTTATTTTATTGCTCTACTCTTTTCGGGCAACGAGAAGCTAAATTCGTTACCAGTAAGACGCACTTATAGCGACCGCGCGACGCGGTCAATCACCGCGCGGTTTATATTAGCGAAATTTCGTCGTGCGATACGCGAGAACGAAAACCCGAATCTAATCGCGATTCATTAACACGTACACGTGTGCGCGCACACGTTCAGCGTTCACGAATTTTGTATTGTGCGTTTGCGGAAATAATATTATTACATAAGGTTTCTTGGTAATGCAATATATTAATTTGTTGAAGTTTATATGTCAACATTTTGTGACTCACATGCAGCTTAAACCGGAACAATATTGTCAGTTTAAATTAATTTGATTATATTTACATTGCGCCGTTCGTGTCGCAGTAGTAAAATAATTTTGCAACAATTATACAACTATTTTGCAATAACAAGTTTTTCAATAACTGTTAATTATCGATGCTTCTATGTAGTACATATATATATATATATATACATATATATATATATATCTAGAAGCTTTTATACATATATGTATATGTATATAGAAGCATCGATAATATATATATATATATATATATATATATATATATATATATATATACAATGCACATGTATACTCGATCTATTGTTTAATGCAACGGAGAAATCTCGGTGCCAATCAAAACTATGTGGCTTAATCAAAGTTCGAATAAACTTATCCGACTGCTACAGGCACATCTGTGACGTTGTGCGTATACGTAATTCTGCTTGAAGTTACACCTCTCTCGCGAAGAGGAGAAGTTGGAGCCATCCTGTAACATAGTAAAACGAGATAAAAGTAAGATGAAATATAATGCAAGGCAATTAGAACACGACAGTTTTGCGAAAACAAATTCGCAGACGTTTATGTCCATAATAAAATTACCAATAAACGCCATTGATGAAAGAAAAAATCATTTACTCGATCTTGATTAATCCTTCGAACTGCGACATGTCGATAAAACAATTACGTTTGCCGGCAAATTAACGGAAATTATGGCGCAACTCGAGCCGCGCCGTATAAGAAAAAAAAAAAGCACTTCGCAACGAAACTTCTAATACGTTCAGTCATTCATGCCTTGCCAGTTCCGAAACTTTTTACTTAGACTCTCCCGAGGAAGAAGAAGACGGCGTAAAAGTGAGTCGTAAAAAGTCCAAGCAATCATGTTTATACGACGTGAATGCAAATTTAACTTTATCCCGAAAGATACTATTACACCGGCATGCAATAAGATGATAAAATTTAAACAACAGCGTTGGAACAGCTTTAATGATTCGATTTATTTAAAATTCAATGTCTTAACTACTTTCTTTAATTAAACGTATTTTCCTTTGATTTTCCGCTTGCACGAACAAAAACAAAGCAAAGGCCGAGAGACTGACCGCGTATTTCGCGCGTGCGTTTTTTTTTTTTTTTTACGTGTGTCGCGTGGGAGACCCTCATTTAAACCCCTGAACGTTTTCTTCAAAAACGGACGTCGTCGTCTCTCGCAGCAAGCGAGACCGATGCAAGAGCGCGAGCTCATCAGTTTCTCGAGACGCACGGAGGCTGTTCCGCGGGAGGTTGTTACAGAGAGTAGTCGAAATGAAAGAGAATCCGCTTCGTCTACGGAAGACATTCATCCGCTTTTAATGGCGACCGTGCAAAAAATGCTCTTAGTCGGACGCGACGTACCGGTCGCCAAAGGAAATTTCACACTCTATGATGATACTCGGTGCCTCTTTCATGAATACACATAGAATCATCGCGTTTGTCGTATCGCTCGCGTTGATACGGTGCAACAAGAACGCTCTTGTGATTTTTTTGTTTCTCGTCACGTCAACGGGGCACGTTAATCCTCGGCAAGTGACAGTGCATTGTCCGCGATCCGTCTTCACAGAGAGAGTTAAATATAATGTAATTTCAATTTTAAGCAGATATTGCCACGCGGATTATGCCATTTGTCGACCGAATAACGTACCACTTCCATGAATTCCATGGAGAGACAAGCGTTAAAATATTCATGCGCATGAGAACATTGCGGATGTATCATTTATAACACCATGTTCTCTCTCTTTCTCATTCTCTCTCTCTCTCTTTCTCTCTGTTTCTGTTTCTATTAGACGTGTGTCATATCGTGTAATATGTAGAACATCGTTATACATGTGACGTGTATGCGCGAAATGTAGAGATTACTAGCGAGCAATATACATCGCGCTAATACACGTTTTGTAATATCAACGTGAAATATAAAGAATTATTTATTACCGCGAATAATTAGAGAGCATAGAAGAGAGTAACCATCGAACAGGAAGCAAAGTAACGACAAGAACTACCCGACCAGTTTCATGAATGACATAAATTTTGAGAACACACGTAGAGCTTTTTGCAAACTTTGCCGCTCGATCAAGATACGGGAAACTTCGCGCAAGCGTTTCCTGTCATCGCGACCTTGCATTCACAACTCGAGTTCGTGTCGAGCTCCTTCCACACCACACCCGTTCGACATCGTTCGTCCTTCTTGCGGCTACCTCCTCCTTACCCACATACGAGTTTGCTCACGTACTTCGGTAGTCCTATTACCCCGATTTCTTTGCTTTCCGACGCGATACATCATCGAAGTGGCTTTTTCACCCCCCGTCCACCCTCCCACGACGGCCGGAACCATCGCGGCACGTACGTGCTCCTTCTGTGTCCGCCGCCACTCGTATCCGCTCTCGGCCATTATGAGCGTTCCACCTTCATTCGCTTTCTTCAGACGCGGCCGCGCATTTCTTGACCTACACGAGAGAGGGAGAGAGAGCGAAAACGTTACACGCGGGAGAAAGAGAAAGAATATTGTTTGTAAAATTGAATCGGAATTATATAGAAGTAATTTTTAACAATTAATTTCCCTCGAAAAACAAAATTAACGCATTTAATAAAAAAAAATAAAAGAAATTACATACATAGTTGTCGTCAACTGATTAATGCGAGCGATTGTAAATATCACGCAACACGGTTTGCAAATAGACGACAAACGGTGGCGCGTTCATTAAGCTCAAACGCGTCGCGCGCAATCAGGTAACAAAATCCTACACCACACCGAAGTGACTGTGCAAATATATCTATGGAGATTACAATCGATATCGCGCTCGCGCTCGCGCTTACATGTTAACAGCATAAACTGCGACGAAAACCAAAATTAACGATTATCCCGATGGCCGGAAAATTGGCTCGTCTGACGAAAAGTTACCGCAGCACATGAAAGGCTGGGAATGTTCGGCAGTAACCTTTGATCCGTGAACTATGCGGCTATGTCATACCGCTTCAGCGGTTACGCGGAAAGTAATTTAGTTAAACCATCCCGTATGCGCAATAAAACGACTCTCCCGTGCGCGTACAGTATGCGTCATATCCGAGAGAGGCGGGGAAGGCATAAGGTCCTAAAATTCTATAAGCGCGCACCGATGCGTGGAGGTAAAAATTTACACTAAAGTACATAAACTCGCTGGCGGAATTTTATCGTATTTTATGGTTAGAGGTCTATTTTATGCGCGACCACGCAGAAGCGATCTGTGTTTAATAAATCCGAATGAAATTACAACAGCAAATCCGGAACACCACTTCCCCCCCCCTTCCCGTTTTATGCAATATTTCACACGTAAAGAAATACAAGAAAGAGAAACATAAACTTTTATTAATCCTGACGTTCGGAGAAATTGAGAATAAAAATTGTCTTTTCTGCGCTCGACACACGCCGCGAGTATTAAAGTTTCGTAAGTGCATAATTCATTGTATGCGGCATTGACAGGTTTCAAGTTTCCTATATACACGGAAAATTTATGCGCGCATTTGTTGGACACTTTGGGAACACGCGTTGGAATCGAAGGATACACTAAAGCGAAGGATAGCGCTGTGTACTATGTGACACGCCGCGAGAAAATTGGTCGGTAGTCTCTTCTCTCTCTCTCTCTCTCTCTCTCTCTCTCTCTCTTTCTTTCTTTCTCTTTTTTTTTCTCTCTCTTCGTCACACCCTCGTATAAAAGTTGCTCGATGCAAATATCGCAGGTCGCCTCAAGATTGACGATAACTTATACCCGCCTTCAGCGAAACTTGGAGCTGTTCTCGTTGAAGGGACAAAGGCGCGCGCGAGAGCGATAGCTCACAAAGAGAGGTATTTCACCGCCACGTGGAACTTGAGCTATCCGAGTTATTTATCCAAAAGATTGCAAAGTATGCTTAAGGACATCACTTTTACCAATATCGATGTGAGAATTGAAATTTCAGAACACACAATGCGCGTTGCGCACATATTCAATTTAAACCTATTACAGTTGAACAGTTTTTCGAAAGCTAAAGTTTCGAGAGACAAGAACTCTAATTATAAAACAGAAGATCATAGTATCTCTCGAAAATAAAAAAAAATTAAAAAAAAAAATTATTAAAAATTGCATCTTGACACGCTCGCCATTACGATCTAATATTTATTTTCGCGAAATTTGCTCCTCGTTGCGCGCGAGGCACGAAATATCGTGCTCACTGTTTTACGATCTCGGCCCCGCCGAGTATATTTTCTCAAATTTCTTTCCGACCTGTAGAACGGTATTACATATAAGAGAAACGCAACTATCACTTGCGCTCAAGTGCGCAATTGTAGCCTTTCGATTTCATTTACAGAGAAATGCCGTGGAGGATAAGGCGGACGATGGTAACAGTGGGTATGGCAATTTCGACTCCTGTCCTCTCCACGCCCACCCTCACGACGAACGTAAAGAAGTGTTAGCTCCGCAACCAATGTTGTTCACGGTCCAATACATCTTATCGACTTTACTTCGTATCCCATCTACGTGGGAAAACTCTCATTCTTTCTCTCCGCCGAACCTCTCTCGTCCTTCTTCACCTTGTCCGTTTCTACCCCGTGGCCACCCCCCTCTTTTAGTTCTCACCGTGCGCGTTCGTTCTTTCTCGCTCCTTCTCGAGATTATTTTTGTCTACGGCTTTAAATCTTCTCTCGGTACTTTCAAATAAAGTTTACGGTAGCGCCGGAGTTGATTTATATCGGGGGAAAAAGGAAGAAACACGGCGCGCGGACGAGGAAAGGAGCACCGCGCGCGCACGACTATGTGGCCACGGAGGGCGCAATAGCTGCGGCATTCCGCGCGTTTGAATTGCAGCCGCATCCTAAAATTCTCAGAGTCCACCGTGAGTTCTACATAGACCAATTCCGCGATATATTAGGCGCGGCGTTTACGCACGTTTTTCTATGATTGCGAAGATACGCCGGCTCGCAATCAAGCAATATTTTCTTCTTCTCTTTTTCTCGAGGATCGTGCATTTATCTCGCTTAGATCGCGAACACGTCGCGGAGAACGAAGAGCACTTTGAAATTGTCCCCGCAAGTCGTTTCTTCCCGCGGAGCAATGTGCGATAAGACAAGCATCTCGAAGATCAAGTGGCAGAGATGAGATTTATCGAAGTAAAAAAAAAAACATTAAGTTTGATGATGCATGTCCCTCGTTTGCGATTAAAAAAGTAAATTTTCAATAAATCAATTCGTTTCTCCGATAGTTTGCGATTTTTTCCATAAATCAGAAAGAAGATTCAGACAATCAAACGTCTCACCTCGAAGAAAAAAAACTATTGAAAAAAATACTCTTCCCTTTTTAAATACGACACTGTGTCTTAACAATAGGCGTTTGTCGCACACCCGCCGGCGATAAATCGCACGCCGATGCACCCGACTGCTCTTCGTCGGTCGGAATCGGGTGGTGCATTTAAGTGCCAGTCGCCTCGGTTAAAGTGCGAATCTGGCGTTCGCGCGTGCCGGAGAAACTAGCGGCGGCGAAGTCTTATCGTGAGGTGTACACCCCATGAAACAAGGGAGTAGATACACCGACTAGTCTATCGCAAACTATTACACGGTGACTGCACCCTCGTTACTGCGCGGTCACACGGAGTCGGAGAGAAAAAGCTATCTTGATTTATCGATTCTCCGTTTAATTTCTGTTTCCTCCCTGTTGCGCGCGCGCGCGCTACTGATTTTATTTCACGCGCGAGAAAGGACTAATTGCTCATGAACGCGCGTCGCCGCACAATGACAAACAATCTTTCTTTGTGACAATAAATTAATGTCGTTGTACTTGTAGTGAAAATAAAACACACCGACCGCGTTGCGTAAGATAAAAAGAAAAAAATCCCTTTGTGATTCGCAAGTGTCCGTTGCAATGTGCATACGTTTGCAAGTGAAAAATATCAGCGCAATGCGACGCGACAGTATTGTTGGACAATCACAATGTTGTTCCAGTCACATACACACGTTTGGCTAATGCCTCTAAATCTCTGTAATGTGGGATTTTACAGCGCGTATCCAGGTGCGAAGCAAGCGACGCGCGCATCTGGCAGCAAACCACGTGTTCACCTGCACACGCTTAATGCCCAAATGGCGTGCCTGTGAAATTGGAAGAAAACAGGGAGGATCCGACGCGCGTGGGATGAGAACTTACATGCCAGTTGCACCGCACACGGATCATTCCGTGATTCCAATGAGCACCGAGCGATTTACGTAATTAGGAGAGATATCCGAAACTTCCCCAGGAGACAGGAGAGAATAATTAATCTTCTCGAATGACTTGCACGCGTAACAGAAACGCGGATCACGTTTACCGCGTTTAAGTAGTGGTATATCTCCCGTCACTTGGCGAGAAATGATTAAAGCCATCGAGAAGAAAAATAATAAATTAATTCTCTCAACGTTTCAAAAAGAGCGATAAAAATTTTGTAAATTAAATAAAGCAAATAAACTAACTCAATGCGCTTTGCTACACACAAGAATTCGGGACGGACGAGCATCGTGAGGTCGCTTCTACGCCGAATACGCGCCGGTTGTGCGAAATCACGAAAAGATATAAAAGACATTCCGTGATTATCAGTGCGCGCGGGCAAAATCCGCCGGCGGAATGCTAAAAGGTCCGCCCTTTACAGGGAACAGCGTATAACGCGACTGGAAATCCGAAATCCCGCGAGCGTGAAGGATCGTTTCGTATTCCGAGTGGCGAAGATGTAAATTTCCGCGCGTCGATCGAAGAGAAAAGACAAGCGATGTCTGCCCCGATAACGCGCGCTCCTCCTCTCCTTATCCTACCCTCTCTCGTACATCCCCTTCTCCATCCCCGCAACTTACTTCAAGGTATTTCGCTCGTGTTTTCAATACGTAGGCACCCGCTGCAGTATTTTCGCGGGTTACGTACAAACTTTTCACTTAAGTTCCTTCATTTAGTCGGCCGCAGCAGTATATTGGTTCGGCAAGTTGTAACTGGTCGAACTTCCCGCCGGCGCTAGCTGCTGCAGCACCCCCCGTGCTATATATTTACTTACGCGCGGCGAGTGTTTTACTCTTCCTCAGGCGACACGGAACGTTTACGAAATTTACGTCTCTCTTGCGTTTCTTGCCGCGCGCGCGTTTCCCAATGG
>QVNW01001529.1:0-26897 GCA_014825475.1 Pseudomyrmex flavicornis
GTTGCCGCTCTTTTTGCCGGGATCGCTTATTTTTTTTCCATCTGTCGTTTTTTACTGATCACGTTACTTAACCGCGTTTACCGGTCACCTGATCTCTACCCTTTTTTCGCCGTTCTTCTCTTTACTCCGTAGAGTCAACGCTGCAATTTGAGAGAAAGGAATAAATTTTAATTGACAGGTTACATTATACAATGAACGTGTCGGAAGAACGAGAGTGAGAGACAAACATAACGAGCACGACGAAGATTTTTGTTTGCGTGTAATTGGCCGAGGCGGCGAGGTCCGAGCGAATATTGACCTTCCGAACGAGATAATTAGAATTTGTCCTGATTGGAAGGATTTACCGGCATCTTCCCGCCTACGTCGCTTCAATTTCCGGTCCCTCGCCAGCAACGTCGTTAACTAATGCGGAAGCAATTTCCTTTAACGTCGCGCTCTTGTGCACTCTAACGATCTTCGGTCAAAAATTGCCGGCGAATTGGCGGAACGATTTTTCTTCATTCTTTAATATCATGATAATCACAATAGAAAAGCACACGAGTTTAAAACTACCGATTCGAGCCGCAAGAATGAACTTTAAATCGTCGAGTTTGAGCGTGCGTGTAATTTTTAAAAATTTTTAATTGTTATTTTTATTTTTTATTTTTTTTTTACAAAAGTTGCACAGTGACTTTTATCAGATCTCGTTAAACCAAACGCGATGACGATAAGACCGGTTTACTATGCAACTGATCTTTAACCTGGAATAGTTACATCAACGACAACGTATAGACCAGTTATATAATGTAGAGAGCATAATTTATGATATCGCGCGACGTGTGTATACGTATGTATTGCGCATACATACCTATGATAACGCGCAAATTGCAACTGTCTCGACATAGATATACTACGAATGACATTTTAATTCTCGAAAAGAACCGACTGCTGATTACAAACAATTAACTGTACCGACGCGTTAATTATTTAATAACTTGTGAGACAATGAAAAAAAAAAACGTGAACAGGTCGTCATATGACAAATCGAGATTCCGTTTTGCGAATTGACAAAATGATTCGACTTCTTATCCGCATTGCAGGAGGAGAAGCGCGTTGGAAAGCACGCTCGTACAAATAAGGTTGAAATTCTGCCGCGGAGACTCGCGAATCTGAATATCACCGATCACGTTCTCACGTTTTCTCTCCCGTGTGTCTAAACGCTTTCCGATAATTAGAACGTATGACAATGACTGGTCGATACAAAGATACAAAATCCTTTCACTTTTTTTTACCTGCGAGAATTTTGTAACTCTCTTTTACACGCGGCATCGTTTCTTCTGTTCTGCAAAAAATAAATCTGGTTCTTGAAGTAGTTTAAATACGAAATGAAAAAATTAGATTTTGCTATGTAATTTTGTTTACTTCAAAGAAATGATTTCACATGTTCTCATTATTAAACAATTAGGAATAATAGTCACGTACATTATTATTATTATTATTATTATTATTATTATTATTATTATTATTATTATTATTATTATTATTATTATTATTATTATTATTATTATTAATATCATGCTGGATATTAAAACGTTCTGGTAATTAATAACGCTAATGAGAGATGCAGACGCGTATCACATGTCACACGCTTATTAATTTGATAATTCCAATTGGATACATCGATTTCATCCCACGATGCGCTCGACTAAGCGCTTATACATTTATGTATGTGCAAAGGGTTCTTTCGCGCGAATTTTATTGCATATATAAAATCGCGCACGGCTCATTGTTTCGAGCGACACGCGTAGACGTGATCCACTTAACCTTTAGATCATTCACGCCTCTACATTTTTCCACGCGCAACGAGAAAGAGAGAGCGAAATTAATAATGATGTCAAACCGTCTTGTACTTCCGATGATCGAGAAGTGTCATTGAAAATCATTCTCGCTGTTTTGCGAATTTTACGTCATATCGCGCGTTGATATAACAAAATTCTGATAAATCGCGCTGTTGCTTCGAGAACCGAAGTATTTATAGCGCGAAAGTGTTTACAGCTTAAAGTGTTTTTCTTTTTTTTTTTTTTTTTGTAGCGGCGAGTCTGCGGGAAAAACTTTTAGCGATAAAAAGAGTTGCAAATATGCGAAATTTTCTGCAGAATCTTGGTCAATTTATTTTGCCCGCTTTCTAACGAGGGACGTTCTAGTTATTAAATGTCTACCTTTTACACACATACACATTGCGGCTCCGACGTCGGCCTCGTAATAAATACGAAGAAAGTTCACGAATGTTAATGACGACCGAGTTAAGACAATCACTGTTACAACTACAGTTACGGGAAATGTCGACTGACGTTTGTTCGTTAGAGGAAAGCCGATTGATTGTTGCAATCAAAATCAATTTCTCGTTCTAGATTCTACCTTTTTTTTTTTTTTTTTTTTTGTTTTAATCCGCGATGAGTGGTTCTTATTTTTCTCCGAGCCGTTATTCGTACAGTTGCGGAGATGCAGCGAGCTTCGTCATGAAACTTCCGTCATTTTCTGTCCGTCGAAGCCAGATTTCTTGAATTCGACGATACAGACCCGAGCTATTTTCGCATTGACGAGAGGCGAATTTCTCCGCGGCGACTTTTTCGGCGAAATGAGTTTGCTAATCGTGTGCAAGCCCCGTTCGCCAGTAATGACACTGTCCCGAATTTTCTTCCTACTTGTCTACGTCGTGCAACCGCATTCAACGACCGGGCCGATTAGATTGCATGCGGTATCGCGATTAACTGAAGGCGACTGGTTTTAGCATGTATATCTACGACACGTTTAGCCGGACGTCTCGTTGACTAAGCCAAGCGACATCGCGATGATTTATCGGCAGGTCAATCACTTAAAAATGCTGCCGCTCCGAAGTGGCGAAAGGAGGTCGCGAAAGCAAAATTCTCTAGTCAGCAGATTAGATTATATATACACCTTTTGCAGATATTCTTTCTCATCTTGAATCTCTCTCTTTCAATAATTTGAATGTTCGAAACAATTATCTTTTGCATCTACAATACTGATTAGCTTTGAAGTTCGAAATTGATCAAATTAATTCGATAATGAGATAACGATTCTCGTTTGAAATTTAATTAAATGGCTCGCAGGTGCCAGTTGAGTTTTACAAACTTAATTAAATTCCACTAATTATTTTGTTTCTTGTTTTATATAAAACAAAAAACCATCAAGCTGATTTCGACCGATTTGCAGATTTGACGACGGACACGACGGATATCTCGATCTCTCCGAGCTGAAGCGAATGATGGAAGTTCTGGGCGCACCGCAAACGCATCTCGGACTCAAGGCGATGATCCAAGAAGTCGACGAAGACGGCGACGGCCGTATATCTTTCCGCGAGGTTGGTTGTGTTTGTTTTTACAAAAATCTCAAGACCGAAGAATTATTTGCGATCTTATCAGAGAGACGTCTTTAATCTGTTGGGATCGGTTACGTCGCGAAGAAACGTTGCGTTTTGCCGCAGGCAAAATGATTTGTAAAACCATTCTGTTCTGTTTTAGTTAGCGCACCGCTTCGTGCCATCGACCCCGAATAGTCAACGCAAACATAACCACCGGTCTCTTTCTCTCTACATAATGATCACCCTGACCAGCATTAGTTCTACTCGCAACTTCGCTCGCGGTCGTTAAAAATATTGAACCAAAATAGATTTTACTGCGCATAGCTTCGCTCTTGCGCACAGCCCTATTCATCCGAAACATTTACATCGCGAGAGTCCGAAAAGCGCAACAATTAAAACGCACCAACTGTTTCCACAATTTTTGGGAAAAACTAAATCTGTTTTATTTTCTAGAAAAATTATTTTGTACATCTGGTTTTTCTACCAGAGAATTGTATAAAATATTCTGAGAGATAACTTTTATTTTTTGGGAGGAAAAGAAATTAAAATTACATTTCAAAAGCAAATGTAATTTTGTTTCCTTTTTCTCATTCTCTTCAGTTGCTTCTTTTTTACAGACGTTAAGTGACGTAATTTTAATTTTGGACTCGCAAGTCTATTTGCGAGAGAGGGACATAAAAGCAAAACTCTATCCGTAAAAATAGTAGACCCCATGCAATGTTCAACACACGACTCACTCGCTAGTTATGCGCGATAGCCGCGTGTTTATTTTCCTGTGCGTTAGAGGAGAGACTGTATATGTTGGAGAGCCGGGTCTATTTTCGGTCACGTCTCTTTCTGTGCGATGTAAATATTTTAAAATTTGTTTAAAACTGTTTGCAAAAAATATCCGCAAAACTGAAATTTTTTCGTTTTGCAAAAGCTAAACACATTTTACACGAAAGATATTTCGAAAACGTTAACAACTGTATTTTATAACTGTGCGTCACATTGCACAAATAAAAATCACAGTGTTTTTACGCAAAAGTTAAATCGTAAAACATTTAATGACTAGAACAGATTTTGTGTTTTTTTATTTAGATTAAAATACAATGTCGCAGTGTGCGTTAAAATCGGAAAATATTCAAATGCCCTCGAGAAGAGTATCGAAAACATCTGGTTAACGGACGTACGGTGCACGCGAAATCAATTGCGCTTAACCGATACTTTCGCAAACCGCAGCGTGCGAAACTTTCGCTCTTAACGCAAACCTTCGATGTTTAACGCGATGCATATTACGCCGGAAAAAAAAAAATCGCGGGCGCATCGCTCGAAGGGAGAGTTCGACTTAATACGACATGCACGCGCGAACAATCGTACGTGACATTCCGCATTTCGCAAACAAAGCCCGCGCGCGAATCGAGCGTAGCATACGCGATGCGTGCACGCGTGACTCGCGTCCCCTTCCTCCCGTGTTGTGTTGAATTGCCACTGTGATTCACTTTGCGCGCGATACTCGAGTAGTAGTTTGCTCAGCTTACTCACCTTCCTCTTACTCATTGCGGTATGAATTACCGTAAATCGGCAGCGACACACACGCACGTTCTCCTTCTTCTTGTCACGCGCGATACATGATACACATTATGTTCAAAGCAAATACACCACGGCTGGTTTTGAATTCTTCGTCATTTGATACAATTTTATATTTTTAATTATCTGTTTTCGAAGCTTCTTTCTAAGAGTTCTGTGATAATGTTCGTTTATTATATTTGACTTTTTTATCGAGTTATCTGAGTGAAAAAAAGCTCGGCTTTTGGTTTTTTTTTTTTTTGCTTCATCTTGTCAGTTTGTGCGTTTGCATGCCAATCACACACGCGCGACAGATGATATTTCTCAATTACGACAAAAATTCCAATACTTACGCAAACGCAAATCTTTGAAACAATGTGTGTGAAGAATCTCAGCTGTGATGATGCTTAATATGATAACGTTACTTTCAAGAGCAATGTTTAAAGTTGATTCAGTCTGTCGATAGTTCGTCACATATCTTCGATTACGTCTTGTTACAGTTTCTACTTATCTATCGTAAGGCTCGCGCTGGTGAGTTAGAACAGGATTCCGGATTGAGTCAGCTGGCCAGACTCACTGAAGTCGACGTCGACGAAGTTGGTGTCACGGGAGCTAAACATTTTTTCGAGGCCAAGGTAGTTTTTACACTACTTAAATGTCAAACACGATAGTTCCTTCGTTTCTTGTGTTTAATTAAATTTTTTGAACACTTTAAATATTCGTTTTTTTTATATTTAATAAATTAAAAAAAACCGATTGTTTGTTTCCCTCAAAATATGTTTATTTATACGCCGTTTTAGAATAAAAGTGTATTATACATTATTCGTTGTGTTTCTGTAATTACGTACGTGCAGTTTATTATAAAGCGTATGTGCATTAGATTTTTTTATTGCTACAAAAAAAAAACACGTCACCTTCTATCAATCTCAGAGGAAAAAAGATACAGCTTTTCCTATCGAATATCTTTGCCGGTTTATCGCATAATCGCACGTGTGCAGCACGCGTTTCCTACAAATGCGTGTCATCACGAGATGACACACGCCCGGGCAGGCCCAGAAATTTACTTCAGCGTGTCGTGCGCGCTTTGAAAGAAGACAGAAAAAAAAAATGTACGCGCGAAAGCGTAACCCAAACGAGTTGTATATTCCGCGCGCGCTCCGATTAACGTTTCCTCCTTTGTTTGGTATCGTGCAGATCGAGCAGCTCCGAAAGGCGTCAAAGTTCGAGGATGAGATTCGGATGGAACAGGAGGAGCGAAAACGGGAGGAAGAGGAAAAAGCGGCGAGACGGGAGCAATTCCGGCAGAAAGCTGCGATCTTCGGCAAATAATTACGTTGGACAAAAATTTTGTGAGAGAAGGGGAGGAGGAGTCGCGATCCAACGGCTTCTCGTAGTTTAGAACGCGAGAACGGATTCGTCTTGAATTGTTGTTTGCATGGTTTGTTCCCGAAGCCGTCTCGCGATATATCGACAGACGTCAGCAACAAAGCGAAACTTGCTCCATAAAGCATTTAAGTGCGCTCCGAAGCGACGCGAAATCACCTACTTGTATTCGCGGCCGGCGATTGTCGTAGGAATTCGAAGCAAGGATTGAGACGAAATATTACTTCTCTAAATATTACTCCTGTGCCGTCAGCATTGCGGAAAACAATTTCACGCCGATTGTTCCTACATTCTCGTAAATAAACGAATCCTTTTTCGCGTGTCGAATGGAACACATGAGCTCAGCGAAATTTCAACGTTTTCAATCTTTGATTCGGTGAATACACGGTAGAAATACAAAAACCGATTTTTGTATTGTCTACCGTAATAAGAAAAACGTGGTGAAATTGCGTTCTCGGAGCGACGAACAAATTTCAGAAAGTAATATAATAGTAATTAAAAAAAAAGATTTGATTCACGCTGAACGTTTTAATATGATCTGATGCAACATTAGTTGTATTTATTAAATATGTCGAAGAGATATCCAGAAAGAAATACCTCTAAATTTATATCGTACATGTACCTCTATATGTGTGTGAATTTTACGTAGACGTTTAAATCGAAAGTTTAGAAATTGTTAATATCTGCTGTTCGTCATATATCTATCGTGTAAAGATGTTTTAAAAGCAATAGCACAATAGAGAGATTTTATTTTATAATAAGGATTTTCATATGTTGGAGACGGTTGAAATAAAATTTTATTATCATGCAGATGTGATGCGCAACGACATAAATTTCAATAGAGTTTAAAGATGGTAACTGTCGAACAAGTACGAAGGACGATTGATAAGTATCCGAAATTATCGAACGCGTTATAACGTTTGTGCGAGACAGTTCACCAAAGCAGATGCTGTCAGCGGTTCTTGACAATGCACCAGCTCACACTTCAACTGTTGCAATGGCCAAAATTTACGAGCTGGGCTTCGAACTGTTGTTTCATCCGTTTTATTCATTGTCAGATATGTGCGATCTCCAGTTATTTTCGAATCTGAATAATTGGCTCAGTGGAGAGGGATTTTCGAACAACAATGAAGTCATCGATGTTGTAAATGGCTATTTTTAAAAGTTCGAGAAATCGTTCTACCGAATATAAATATTCTCAAGAAGCGTTAGTCAAAACGTATCAAGGTAAAAGCCTATAATGAAAGATAAATAAATATATCAACTCAATAGAATTATTGTTCACTCTTTCGTTTCGGATATTTATCAATCGCTTTTCATATCTTGCTTTATATCGGCAATATTAGACAATTGTTGTGGATAAAAATTTTAACTTTGATCCTCGTGAAAGAATATAATATGATGAAAAGAGCCAATTGACACGAAAATCAAGTTGTGAGTTAATTAAAAAGATGGCCTTAAGAAACAAATTGCAGGTCTCGTAAGATTTTTTTTTTTTTGGCTCATGTATTTTAACTTTTATTTGCGATGCGCGATTGTTTCATTGGGATTTTAATTTCTCCGAATTATTGCATTAAGAAAATGGCCGCGCATATATGACAATATGTGTGTGTATAAGACTAGAATATGTATATAAGTATGATTGTATGTGTGAATGTACGTGCGAAAGTAGAGAGAAAGTCAACAATAAGTTCGTTCAATTTTAAATCGTTGAAACATAACATTATTTTTATTATAAACACGTAGAAATCTGGCACGTCTTTGTTATTCATTCAACATACTATGTTGATTTGCATATATGCTACACGATTCTTGATAGGTGCTTTATTATAATGATTATCTCGATTTATAAGATTACTTCGTGTACTCGCACTGCAAAGATGTAGGTATGACACTTTTAGAGTAAAAAAAAAACAGATGTATAATAATATAATAAAAGATATATATATATAATTATGGAAATTGTTTAAAGAGATGTCTTTTAATTTTCGAGACATGCGTATTCTCTTAACAAAATTTTATAAAAAAATTGTTATCACTTATTGGTACAGTTTATACCAATGAATGATAATGACGATATTGTAGAGTAGAAAAGATTGTCGATATTTCAGTTAGTCATGAATATTTAATTAGTATATATATAGTTTTCTCATTTATTTAAAAAAAAAAAAAACGTTATAACATTCACATATACAGTAAACACATTTTTGCATGATAAAAGTTATATATAATTTTTTTTTCTGCGCATAAGTTAATTTTATTAAAGCGATAGAATGAAGATGACGAATAAAGAAGTGACAATGAATAATGAAGTAGTTGTAAATTATGTATACGTGCATCTCTTACACAACTAATGTGTTGTATATTTTTGATTACAATGATAAGTTCTCAGAATCATTAATTGTGTTTATTTCAAGTAAACACATTCCGGATGTTATTGAAGAAGTTTTACGCACTACTAATTATGATGAAAAGATGATTGACTTGTATAAAATGTATAAAATTAACAAACTATAAATAGAGCAAAGCCAAATATACTTTTTATTACGAAATATTTTCTTTTTTAAACAAATAATACTTTCATTTTTACTTTAATCTGTTTACTTGATCATCTTAGTTTATATCGCCTTGTAACTTTCACTGTTGTGACTGAAACTCATCTTCACTTTTCTATCGTTTTCCTATTTTTTTTATAACAATGTTGATGATATCGGAAAGTATCGCTTTAACGACCGTGACATTGATATTTTTCCTGGCGAGAGAGATTGCAGACGGATGCATGGTGAAGCAAACGAAGATAGTGTACTCGTTAGCAATGAAGAGAATGATATATGTTGTCTTATAATAGCGAACACAGTTATTGTTAGAGCGACTGCCGCGCTTAGTGTGTGTGAATTAACTGCGTATCGCCGAAAAACCGGTATTTCCCTCTCATTATTAGAAGATGCAGAATCTTTTTTTGAACGTATTTCTGTTATATAACATTTCCGTATGAGAAGAAGATTATTTACTATGTAACTGTCAGTATTGTTAAATGGAAATGGGAAGTCCTAGGCATCGGAATCTCTCCTCGATGTTGTGTGATGTGAATCTTCGTGAAGATCGGCGCTTCCTCGATTTAAGAAATCTACGTATCAATCGCTTGTTAATTCCATCGACGATGTAGTGAGCGATGATAACATGATTGTTGTCTAAGGACGGATTATCTATTTAACTATTTTCGTGTGAACTGCATAATCACGGTTGACCAGTTACAAAGTTCTCAAGTTATAAGAAAAAACTGTCAAGTGTCTTAACAAAGATATTCGGTAGATTCACAGAAATTCAGTTTGAAGTAAATTTCAGTATGAATCAATTAACAATAAGTCTCATTCATCAATATTTTTGCGCGTTTCTGCTTATCGTTTTGATCTCGAGCACATACGGGAAAAATTCCACGAGCAACGACGAGCAAAATGATAACTCGATGATGGAACATGAGTATTACGAGAAAAATTTTACGGGAATCTACAGCGGTGAAGCGGAACAGAATAATTTTCGCAGCAATTTCACTGACGATAACGAAATGCAATTAACGAACTTCACAAGCATCAATCGTGAAGATAACGACACTGTGAAACATGAAATGGAATTGTTGAAGAGTCAAAAGAGTCAGTATGTGAAGCCAACACAGGTTGAGATTAATGCGAACTTCTCAAACTTGAAAAACAGAAGTGATTCCACATACGACCTTTGTGAAAATTCCACCGTGAATGGCGGCAAGAAAAATATCATTCACCTCTGCTGTCCTTACGGTCATCGCCTGTCCCTCAAGAAGCAAGAGTGCATTGCTGCGGTTGACGTCGATTACGTCTTCCCGAATGTCACCGATTCCGACGAGCCGTTCGACCGAGTGTTCGACTTGGTCGTCCAAGATCCGTGCACCAACGACGATGTCATGCACTACAGAATTGATTCCATCGAGTTTCCGGATAGCGTGTATTATTTTTTTACCAAGACATCGTCGGCGTATTTTCCGTATTTCAACGATAGCATCCTGGCGTCGAGTTACTGTCTCGCTGCGGTGAACCGGAATAATTACGAGTTAATTACTTGCAAATATAAACCGAAGCGTCCGATTTACGTAACCGTAGCTGTCGTGGTGTCATTGCCGTTTCTTCTTATGACGTTTGTGGTGTACAGCGTACTGTCCGAGCTCCGAAATATGCACGGGTACATGTTGCGAGCGCACATCGCCTCGTTATTTGTCTCGTACATGATCCTTCCCGCATTCCGCGAAATTTTCGTGGACAATATTGACTATTCGCTATGCGTTGCATTGTGTAAGTAATAGCGTTTTGCAAAATAATATTTTATATAAGTTATAATTCAGAAAATATTTATTACAATCGATAGTCTAAAATGGATATTATTGTTAAATGATTTTCGATTACATATGTATTTGACTGTTTCAGCAATCGTGCTCACTTTCTCGTTTTTGTCAAGTTTCTTTTGGCTAAATGTCACCTGCTTCGATATTTGGTGGACGTTTGGGTAAAAGTTTTCAAATGTTATCTTGTATCTTTTCATTTCTCGGTTCACACCGAAGAAAACTAACATAAGAAAAAACGTGTAAATTTTATTTTTGAACCTCGGCCAACGGCGACAATCACTTTAATGAACAATTTGATGCACAATCACGCGCGATCTTTTTTCTTCTACTTGTTATTAAGTAAATACAAATTTTTGCAGAGGATTTCAGTCGATACACAAAGGAAGAGTAAAGCCGAAAAGAGAAAAGAAGACGTTTATTATATACTCGATGTACGCGTGGGGAATTCCCTTCGTTATTGCCGTTTTTGCCGCTATAATGAATTTTACCAGCGCGCTGAATTTGTCGCAACCGAAATTCTGCACAGCCAAGTGTTGGTTCAGTAAGTGACATAGTTTGTGTTTTGTTTTTAGAACACATTCTGAAATTTTGATTATTTTGTGTGATTTTGATTAGATACGCGAGATAAATTTTGTATACGAATAAAAAGAACACTGTAACGCGAGAAATAAATTGTTCATTTTAGCGGACAGGGCAAGGATGTTCTACGTCAACATACCTATATATATCATTTTAATCTGCAATATTTGCTTGTTCGTCCACACAGCGGTGAAGATACTGTGGCACAAAAAAAGCACAGATCACGATCTGAGAGGATCACAGAGTCAGCGCAACGATGACAATAAACAAAGGTTTTTCATTCAAAAAGATTGTTCTCAGAAAAATCTATAAAATCGCGCCTATAATTTTTACGTTTCTCTTCAAACCGATGATCCAAAAGAGACAAAAATGAAAAAATATATTTGTAGGTTTCTTATGTATCTGAAGCTGTGCATTGTGATGGGTGTAAGCTGGATCATGGAAGTAATGTCGTTGATATTCACATCCACGCCGTATTACATCTGGTTGTTCTCGGACATGATAAACGGATTGCAAGGTGTCATCATTTTTGTCATATTCGTGTGCAAGAGGAAGATCATACGGTTGTTGATGAAACGATTCGGTTGCAAGGAGAATTCTCTGTGCTGCGCGAGTTTCCTGAGCAGCGACAGCTCTGCTTCTCAGGCCACTGTCACAACGCGGTCGTCTGCAGACAACGTTTCGATGCGGCAAATCGAATCATCCAATTAAATATTTTTTTCGCAAACAGTTCAGATCAGAGTGTACATCAACATATTCATGTAAATATATATTCTTTTATCTTATATTTCATAAAAATAGAAGGAAAACATATAACATAAATAATATATAAAATTTAGGCAGAAATGTCCCTTATACTTATCTATTCTACTTATATATTTGAATTTATAAAATATGTTTTCGCATGTGTTATGTAAATAAAAATATATAATAAAAAATGTGTCTGTGTAAAAATATGAAGTTTTTGTCTTTATCATTAGTTGATATTTTTCTTTTTTAAATATTGACAGATGATAAATAATACATAAGATCTGTTGGTATTTCAGATGTTCGACTTTATATAGAATCTATATATTGTATTATACATCTGTCTGTAATAAGTTCATTCACCCATATATTCGTTTCGCGTGCATTCGCGCGTTTCGTGTTTTGATATATTGTGTTGGACATATATTCTGTATCGCGATTGAGATAACGGAATTTGTTTTTATGCATCTTATGTCACTTATCTTTTTGTGATCAGTTAGAAATATTCAACGTGTTTAAACAGCACATGATATATATATATCTAGCTGTAACATCGGCGGCATTATAACAGTCAAAATGTCGGCGCAGGTATGTTGGCATTGGATTTGTTTTTGCAGATTCTTTCTTTGTAAGAACTGCTCTCTTGTTTATTACTTTTTAGAATAATTGAATAATATTGTGTGTGAAATACAATATTTATGTCACAGACGAAGAAACTGGTAGATCTCTACAAATCTGTAGCCGCGTATCCAGATTTAGTTTCCGCGAGAATTCGCGGTACTGCAAGTAAGAAGCTATCCGTACAAAGTGTGTGGAAACAAAGGAATCTAGAGAGGAGAACAAATCAGACTTTTCTTCGGAATTATGACTTAAACTCGGACTTGACTTCAGTCTCTGCGACTGGATTCCCAATTGATGTTACTACAGAGTATGTAATCTTGTTGTTTGCAAAACATATAAATATTGTTTGTCTTTAAATTTAACTATCGAATTCTTGCTGAAATTCAGACTTATGTCCGCTCTGACCAAGAATGAAGAACACAGAGCTATATTGCGACAAGCTACTATTGACAGCACCACAAAACAGTTTATAGAAATTTGGGATAAGGAACATCTGTTAAAGAATTATGATCTGTCGGCTTTGGATGTTCATGGCGATGTTTATACAGATAGTAAATATATTTTCCAAGTTTTTTTAAATATATATTAATTGTATTTATATATAATTGTATTTATACATACAAACTTTTTTTGTACAGTGGAATTTTCTTCCTTTGAATGGTCTCCAGATGATACAAAACTTCTCTACATAGCAGAAAAGAAGCTTCCCAAGTCAGAACCGTTTTACAAACAAAAACCATTAGATAAGAAAGATAAGGAGAAGAAGGAAGATGACATATCAGTGGTATATTGTTTATTTGTTTAAATGTTTGCAGTTCTATATCTTTCTGTACATAATGTTTCTCGTTATTTAATCTCCTTGTTGATTTCAGGGTAACGAATATATTTATAAGCCGCACTGGGGAGAGCAGTTGGTGGGCAAACATCGTCCAGTCGTTGCAGTCCTTGACACCACAACGGACAGCATCACTATTTTGTCCGGAATACCAGACGATCTTTCGCCCGGACAGGTGACATGGACGAAAGATCAGGATATAATCGGCGTTGCCTGGAGACACGAACCGCAATACTTAGGCCTTACTGCGTGCACCAATAGATACTCCTGGATATTCTTATTGAGAAACGGAGAATATCGTAAGATACAGTTTAAAACAGTGTTCCTGTGGAAAACATATGTAAAATGAAATAGTAAAATTGATGTGACTTTTATCATCCACACAGAGAAACTATCCGATGACGATAGTGCTGTACAGAGTCCCAGAATAAGTCCAGATGGCAATTATCTCGTCTGGCTGCAGAGAAAAGCTGGTGCCGTTTCGCATCACAACGCGCACAAACTCATGATGCGAGATTTAAGAAAAGAGAATCATGTAATATGTTATTTTTCACATTACAACTTAACGAGAAATTAAATTATATATTTGTTAAAGTTTAATATTGAATTGAATCTTTACATCTAGACCGAGGAAATTGTGGAAGTGGTGGAAATGAGCAAAACAATTAAAAATAATAGGAAATTTTACGGAATATATCGTCGTTTGTCTCGTCGTTGTTGGAGCGATGATTCTCAGTACTTGTTTTTCAGCACCCCCCAAAGAAACAACATCGTTTCGTACATCGTGAATATAAGTAAGAAAACCAGAATGTGATAAAACAAGTAATTAAAATTTATATTGTGTTTACACACAGAAAACATAAATTTTACTTATAGAAACAAAAGACATCACCGAGATAAACAATGACGGAAGCAGTCTCGTTATATTGGACGTGAAGGAGAATGTGATTGCGTTTCTGAACACTTCCTTAACACAACCAGCCAGCTTAATGGTCGGTTGTTTTAAACTTGAAGCGACAGATAGTGGCGATATTCCCAGAATTGCGATTTCAACTCCAGTGAAGATTGATGGTTTCGAGGAAGTCATATACGAACCTAATGAATACATTTACAACAACGACGATAACATAAGTAAGAAAATTACGTTATTTATAGGCGATTTCGTTTCCTGTTTATTATTTGAACACGATTTATGGATTTTTGTTTTAGAGCAATTCAACTACATTTACTTTGGCCCAAATAATAATAAAACCAAATCGGTACCTTTCATAGTTGTGCCACACGGAGGTCCTCATAGTAATTACACGAACGTACATATATTGGATTACTCCTTTTTCGTGAAAGCAGGTGATAAATATGTAAAGCGCGTTTCCCTATGTAAAACTTGATTTTGCTTTACGCTTATCAATATAAAAATTCTTGTGGGATTTCAGGTTTCGCGGTGGTGCAAGTGAATTATCGCGGTTCCACGGGTATGGGCAGTGCGACCGTGGAATATCTTCAAGGCAAAGTAGGAGACGTGGATGTGAAGGACTGTATAACTGCTACCGAAGAAGCGATCAAGAAATATCCTTGGCTCGATCGTGAACGCATAGGTCTTTACGGTGGATCTCACGGTGGATTTCTAGTGACGCACTTGAGCGGGCAAGCTCCGGTAAATATCGTACAACGAATTCAACAATTCAAACATGGCACGTCAATTGAAACTCAATTCTCGTTTCAGGATATGTTCAAAGCAGTGGTCGCCAGAAACCCGGTGATTGATATCTCTGTCATGTTCGGTACATCGGACATACCAGATTGGTAAAGACACTTAATATTCGATAACGATGTTTTTTTTACGTCCTAATCATTCAATATCCCAATATTTGTATTTCAGTCGCAATGCTCTGACTAAGGAAGAGAAAATAGCGTTTCTTCGTAATATGTAAGCTTTAATTGTTCATGTACTTCATAATTGCGACTAGTCTAAGCCTGACTGAAATACAGTTGTTTATTTTTTTTTTGCGCATATTTATATGATTTTTATAAATATAAATGTGTGTGTGTGTCAATACTTTTCACACGAAATTTCGCAAAATTTGTGACATATATTCAAGCGTAAGTAAATTTCTTAATTGCAGGTGCGTCGTAGAAGCGGGTTACACGTACAATGTCCTAAGTCCTGACGAGTCGACGAATGATACGTTGATTGATATGTTCGTGAAGATGAAGAAGTGCTCGCCAATTGTGCACGCTGACAAGGTCAAGGCGCCAACTTTGGTCTGCATCGGGACGAAAGATCTGCGAGTACCGTCATCTCAGGGAACGATGTGGTATCAACGGCTCAAAATCAACAATGTGAAGACCAAGTAAGCCAGAATCCAATGCGTTCGCAGCGATCGAAAATTGCGCGTCGTTATTAACGAATTTTGCACATTTTTGCAGAATGCTCGTATACGAGGACAATCATCCTCTGTCAACCGGACCAGTTGAGATCGATCATGTCATCAACGCTTGTCTTTGGTTGCTCGAGCACACATCCGTGCGCGAGGGTTCCGCAGACGCGAAATAAACGTTCGATTTATTATCCATACACACACACATGTACAGTGTATATATATATATATCTTTATTATCACAAAGTATATTTGGATATTTACATAGATGTTATTACAAAGATTTTATAAAGAGACTTGTATAACATTCAATTTCCAAAATATACACACGCGCGTCTATAGGATTTTTATATATATATTTATATATATATGTAAATTTGTTATAACAGTTTTATACTTTGTGTATACGTATAAAAGTTGTTATAAATATATACGTGTATAGCCAAGTAAAATATTTTATCAAAATACACTACGATAATACAGTTCACATATCATTCGTTTGGCGAATGTCTATGAACACAATGAATCCAGTCAGACATGTGTTTTCATCTCGAGAATATTTGTAATCGCCATGCCCACTATTATAGCGTTTTCGAATCCAATTGAATCGTTCCGAGAGCGATTAATTGCGTCAATTTGGCAAATCGATCAATCGTCATTTGACAAAGTAATCCTCAACGAGACGCGACGCATCACACACAACGAATTTCATCAAGTCGAGGGTGTTATTGCCGATTATCGGCGATCTTATTGGCACTTTATACGAATTTTTCAAGAAGCTCGGCATTAACTCGACTTAAATTCAAATCCGCATACAATCCATACACTTAGCCGAGTATCGAAATATTTTACTAACACAACGACTTGGAGAATAGATTGAAATCAGGAACAGAAATATATCAGGCCGGAAATAATACTACCGATGAATCTATCGCACCGGTGTGTGCGTTATCGCTTGTCGTTAGAACCAACAATGATCAAATACGATCTGAACATTATACGCGATCTTGTTGGATCGAAAGTGGGGATTTGGAGATGATTCACAGGAATTCTATATGTCGATTAGACTAAATAAATATTGATCTTGCCGAAGAGACGTTATTGATTGCTCCGAGAGAGAGAGAGAGAGAGAGTTGACAGTGTATACGCGCGATAACTTAAATGAGTAAAGCTTAAACAAAATATAACTTTAAGTTTTTTAACGCATGAACAATTACGTGATACTTTGATCTTGACAAAATATTAAAAAAACACGATTTCGATTAATGTTAAAGATATCTAAAGTAAGTTTTTTTTTGTTATCCCTATAATCAATTAAAAACATACATTGTGACTAACATTAATTGGTATTTTTTCCGATTTGAAAACAGTAAAACAACGTTCAAATTCAAACTTAAAGTTATATCGTACATGAGAACAACGAGAATTATTTAGCTTAATTTATCTAGCTACCAATTTGCTGCATTTTTTCGTAATCTCACTAAACGTATACAAGAAACAACGAAACAAGTTGGTGTTAATGTGAGAGTGTATGGTGGCGTAACTAGAAATGGACGGTGAAGTAGTAGCGCTCTAATTGTGAGAGAGAAAGATGAGAGTAAAACTGCATTATCATTCAAATTTATTTATGCCTACGACATTTGTTGATTCACTAAGATATTACCGTTCATGCGTAAAAATAACCGGTATCACAACAATGAGATTCACTTGGAAAAAAGTCTGTCGTGCTAAAACTTACTCGTAAGAAACAACAATTGCTCGTTCTTCGAAACTCCGCTTTTGTAAACTCATTTTTCTGCCGCGAAACATTACAGCTATAATATAAGTTGATCCATATATGATATTCAATTAATTTGTACAAGTCTTAATCGTAATAAAAACTCCGCTCACACACTTCAAGTGTGTTTATACACATGTGTATATAGGAAAAAGATCTAGTTACGTCACCGAGTGCACGCAACAGCGTCTAATTAAAACATTAGACGTCTTGCGTGTTTTATAACACGCTTACAAGTCTAAATCAAAATCAATATAACTTGGACATTTCATGTCCGCAATACGCTCGAATCATATTCAACACTTACGTTCTGGCAGGATTGCTTTGTTCGGGGAACAACGAGTCGTAACTGGGAGGTAGATCCTTGTCCACGACCGGTGAGGATACCGCCACCTCCAGCATAGGGGCTGTGGGTACTGCGCGATTTGAATTTGGAACCGCGTCTGCGTCTTGCGACAGTGAGGTCGGTCGTGAACAAACGTTTGGACCCGCGCAATCCGACGACCAGCACAACTTGCGCGATTTCTTGCAGATCCAAAGGCACATAACGAAGATGATGAAACACAGAATCATGGTGGTGACAGCCCCTACGGTGACTTTCGTCGTAGTGTCTTCCTTGGACTGATCGGCATACATGCATTGCTCCTCGTCCGAGCATACGTCTGACGGACAATTGATCATCTTATCGCACACATATTCTTTTCGGATGCAAATGTTGTGTCCGACCGGTGCGTATTGGTCAAAATCGACGTTATTGCAACCTGCGAATAAATTATCAATAAAAACACTTGTGCGCAATTTGTATTGTGTTTGACACAAGAGCGTGCAAGTGAAACACACACATACTTCTGTAAGGAGTGTAAATTATAGTGAGATCCAGAGACTCGCCCTTGGGCACTTGTTCCTTGGAGATGACTATTTCAGTTTCAACCTTAACTTTCGCTTCGAACAACATGTACTTGCGAATAGGATCGTATTCGGCGAACTTGTCGTACTTCTCAGTGTTTATATCGGACGAAACAGAAGAATCGGATACTGGATAAAATATATGACTGCGGTCTATTTCTCCGCAGGTCTTGTTGGTGTAGTGACCGTCACTCTTTTTAAACTAAGGAAACAAAAAGTTAAAAATTGTTAGAATGTAAAAATGTCACGAGAGCAGAGAAAACAAATTGTGTGACACAAATAGAATTTTCATATCTGAGCGTATCGAGAACAAATTTTTATTTAAAATGTAGCTGTAGATAGTTATTTTTAGTTTTTCCTACATGACATAATACGCGATATATGTATTTTATATGTTGTATGTTGAGAAAAAATTAAATGTTTTGCGAGCAGGCGAATGTACATACTAGATAATGGAAAACTGCAGCATACAGACAAAATGATGTAATGTATACATTGTGTTTTTTTTAATGTGTTTGCTCATCACAAAATGATGAGATTTCCGCAAAATAATGTTGTGTACAAAGAATGTTAGAGCTACAAACATTATTTATCGAAGAGACAAAATATATTGCTTCAAGATAGAAGATAACGAGAAATGACTGTTGAGACTTCAAACAACAAACACGAGAATGAGAAATCTTACATAAATACGTAAGAATGTATTTTGAGATCGCGCCTGTCAAGAGATTGTCTTGGACAATTGCTCTTGGAGCGATCCAAAACAACACGTGTGACGAAAAAACGATCGAATTAATCTCAATGTCAAAGTTGAAATGCGTGAAAGATTATTCTAACAGCGCGAGGAGGAAAGTTCAAGTTCATGTTGCACTAACCCGAATGTAATCCAGACAGCCGTTCCTACCGTCGGTACGCAAAAACATCTTGTGAATCACTACAAACAGACCCTCGCCTTTCTCAGCCTTGAAGACGAAGGTGCAATTGCGATCAGACTTGACTATCCACCGGTCAAACATGTGCTTGACGCTGACAATCGCCGCGATGCCGTTGCGTATGTCGAGCTGTCGCTTTTCGTTCAAGATGTGACAGATCTTTTCGCTCTCGAGGTAATCTACGGAAACATAACAGAGAACTCACACAGTGGATTTGAGGTTAGAGACAAGCGCAACCGACACAAAGTGTCATCGCGCGAAAATAAGCAAACACTTACATTCGGTGTATTTGACGTAACGCTCGCACGAGCACAGGTGCGCGATCACGATCACAATCATCAACGAGTAAACGAGGCGCGGACGTGCCATTTCTTCTTCTTTTTCGCGACCGATTTGCGGTCCGCGTGTGTCACAAAGCCATGCAGAACGTGACAAACGGCACGGAGCTACTGGAGGCGAATAGGTACGTTGTCACGCGCGATGACGAAACGTGCGCGTTTACTACTTACAGCTGTTCTTTTCCGCGAGATTTCTTTTCGTGAACGCGAGAAGAATCTGGAAGAATCGCAGGCGGTACACGCAGCGCACGAGACAGTTCTACCCTGATTACTTCAAACTCCGCGAGTGACTGAGGACGACATTATCCTACCGGAGCGCGTCATTATTCCCCGCTTTTTCCCCGGGACTACGACGTCATCGATGATTCAATGACACACACGAGAGAACGCTGCGCCGATGTGTTTTCACGAAAATTCACTATATCGCCATCCGAAAATCTGTAGTTCGCGTCACGTGTACGATGGATTTTCGGTGCTGTGAATTTTTGTGATAGTGGGGATAGTGCAGCGATTCGATTCGAGTGGCGAAACATCGTTCTCGAATCGAGAGGATTTGACTTCGCGGTGCGAAGCAGTCACGTGTGCGTCTCGGACGTAATTTTCCGAGGAATGATTAATTACTCAGAGAGAGATGTAATTCGGAACACGGAAGAGAGATGAATCACGATGAATTCCGAATGCGAAGATTCACGCGGACTTCGGCGAAGTTGAAATGGGCGATACGGCTGTCAAGTCGATCGAGATAATTAACCAAAGTCAAGTTGGTGTTTAGGTGAAAATTTATTGTTGCACGGAAAGTAGTGGAGATATTAATTAAAAATGATGGTTTTTAGACGGAGCAGAAACTGCGTCGTCTTTTGCGAAGCTAGCAGAAACGCCATTACCAATCTCTTGGGCCACGTTTTCGAATTGCGCAGCTATTCGTGGACTTTGTCGCTTGGCCAAATATACGTATGCGAAATATATTACCGGTCGTTCGTGCCACGTTCCGCATATTAGTATTTCACGATTGTCGATTCCGCCGCGAAAATCAGAGGAATGTGCATCGGTACGTATCTTTTCGTTTTCGATCAAAATTATAAATTTCTTATTATTAAAATTTTAAGTTTATCAATTAATTAAGTAACTTGAAAGTTTTTACTCATCATTTTATAAATTATTGACAATATCGTGACACCCTCAAAACTTAGTTGAGCTCGTATTGGTTCAGATGTTTCTATTAAACATCACAAGTAATTTATATTTTTTTCGATTAAATATAAAATGAGAACTCTCTTTCTCGGAAGTTGATTGACCCTTTCTTTAATCGGCCGGGTCGTAAAATTAGCTTACTGCTAGGAAACACACAAAAGCAATAAGAGAGACTTCTCACAACACACGTTGACGAGTTTCACTTTGTAATATATATCGTCCAACGTAAAATGGCAATTCAAATATTGTGAGTGAGTCATTATCCGGCTATACGATAGTTCTTTCCGTAATTTGAGATCGACAGATGTGATGTTTACAAACGTGATCGTTAACGCGCATGTACGTATGATAATAATTTTGCAACAGGATCTGTGATTTTCTCGTCGACAACGAGATTAAATAACGATGTGCACGGGCGAGAATCGCGAGACAAAGAAACGGATCAGGCTCGTTAACGATCGCCACGGCGATCATCATGCTCGACATTGATCTTGTCGCGCGGAGATCGTTCAAAGTTGACACGAATCGCAAACACGTCGAGCCGCGTAAATATATCACATTCGCGCCTGAGAACGTTGAATTTTTATATCTCTCGTGTTTAATTCTGAATCATGTAAATGAGAAACTTGCATTTTTCTTCAAATCTTTTTGTCATCAAACGCGCGCGATGTAAAAAACCTCACGCTTCGCAACAGGATAAATTTGCGTCTGGAATTTTTTGCGTCGCGATGGCATAAATTTTCTTATGAATAATTTAAACGAATTTAAACAACTAATTAATTATATTCTATGTGTTTTTTTTTGTAAATGAGAAAAAGCAAATATTTTTTCATTCCCGTTGAAGAATAAAATATTTATCTTGCGGTAACGCGCGCATAAAGCCACACGTTGCTCAGAGAGTTTCTTTGTTGCTTTCTGTTTTTTTTTTGTTTTTATTTTTTTTATTTTTTTTTTATGTGTTTCCACTAACCTTTATTTTTATTTGCATACTTACATATTCAGACATTTTCGAAACGCATTTCGGAAACAATTTCAGAAACCAATCATTATCGAGCTGTGTGGCATGTTACTGTAACTCGAATATTACGTAAAGCTGACATTCAGAATCATTTTAATTATCCTGCTAGAGCAAAAAATGACTTCGAAGGATACACGAACGATATTATAGTCGCGATAAAGATCTGTTTGCGATTTCTTTGACGAGGAACTACATTGACTTAGGTCTAATGTAGAGGCGGAGAAACAGATTCCGGAAACTGTGTCTCATTAATCACAGTGAGTCTGATGTAACGGTCAAGTGGAAGCAAGATAAATTATATCGTGCTGATCGTTAATTGTTTTTCTATTTTCTCACTTCTCTTAAGATTATTTAAAATAGAATTCTCGAAAGTTTGAATCAATATAAAAACATATATAGAGATAATATGTTGTACCTATACAGAACAAAAATTCTATATCCATTAGAACGTCAACAGCTCCATGTAATATCTAATAAATGTCTAATGGTTTTGTTCTGTGTGAGAGAACGTATTAAAATAAAATGTTATAAGTGTTTTATAAATAATATAAATGAAAAAATTTTTCTTTTATTTCTTTGAATCGATACTCAATATAAAAAATCTTAGACTTAAAATTTCAAAGAAATTTTCAATATAACACATGACGTTGTAAAAGTACTGGCGAGAGAGGCTGTTTGAGGTCGTTGTGTTCAGTCCCGACAGAGAAGACAACTTATTCGCGACGGAATATTCGCCGGACACGTTTTTATTGAACGCAAGAAGAGCATTGCGATGAGAAAATCTTCGTATTTCCTATATGTCCATCTCCGTGCACCTGGTGTTGTTTTCATACCGCTTTTTGCGTAACGCTGCAATTAGTTTCCGTATATATTAGTTGTGTCAAGATTGACGTTTCTTTTTACATGTCATTCCATTCCGACTCTTACTAAACGTGTACAATACCTCACTTAGTGAAAATGTTTCTCTGCCGTCATTACTGACTTACACCATCTTTCTGATGAAAAATTCGCGATAAATGCAAAAAATTAATGAATGACATCTACCGTTTTAGATATAAATTTGTTGATGTGGCACCAGAACTTCGAGTCTCACGTAAAAGCAGAGAGATCTCGCCCAACGATACGCAAGAACGGCTCTTTTACCACGCGATAATCGGTGATTACGAGTTTGACGTTGACCGCATTTCAATGTGTTAAAAGACGAAGTTCAGTTTCAATGTTTGCGAAACACTATTCGTGAAAGGAAGATGCAAAACTGGTTTTTTTCGGTACTAATTAGAAATCCACGTGTATATCTTTTACGCCGGGATATTACAAATTATTACTGTTCATTTGATATCTCGTGCAGATAAGTTCTGACATACGGACGTGTGGAGTAAAAACTAGACACTTGATTCAAGATGAGGAAAAACAAATTCCAAGTATTAAGAAATGTCAGTTTATTTTCAGAAGACATTTATCAATGATACTTTTCCATTTTAGGTTTGCAAAGTTCAACTTCGCGATTATTGGATCAGGACAATTAAGTGTCTTTTGCTCCGACATTAGCATGTCCGTCAAGAATATCTGTGTAATCGTAAAGATGTAACACTTACTGTTTTTATTCCTTTTAGTTATAAAATATTGACATGCAGTTGAGCAATTGCAGCTGCTAGCTGCTCGATTCTAAGTAAGGATCCGCGATTCTCTTGAACACAGCCAGGAATTTGTCTCCCTTGTTTCTAGTTACCTTTTGGCCTTCCTCTGTGCTTTCATATAGTTTTTCCACCACAGGATCTGCCGCCTGTAGTAGCAAAAATAATCAAAATGTTTAAAGAATAATCATTTATAAAAAGTAATAATATCTCTCTCTCACGTAAACAAAATCAAATATACAATTACACAAATTGTACTTACCAAGTCTTCCTTAGCGACTTCCTCGAACAACGGATGTTCTTGGAAATGTTTAACAATCCAGTTGTGCAAATCTTCTACGTCTGTTATAGTATATACAATAGCCTGTACAAGAATTATAGTCTCTACAAATTAAAAATTTAATATCTACAAATACAATATAAACGAAACAATAACTTACACCCTCGGCTAACACATAAGCGTATTCTGCTAAGAGAGACTTGCTTATTATCCTCCATTTGTGCTTTGACTTTTTAAAGTGTGGATCTGGATACAGGAAAAACATCTTCTTTAACTATACAGATTAAAAAAAAAAAAAAAAAAAAAAAATAGGAACTCTTCGATATTTTAATCGATCACTTCTTATCTCACCTGTCCTTTGTGAAAGTAATTCGGCAGGTACTTCATAGCGTTTGTTCTTAGGCAGGCGATGTTTTGGTATTGACCAGGGTTTTTCGAGCGCAAAGCAGCGATTCGATCCGTAACAAAGTCAGATACTTTTACTCTGATCTCCATACCAAGTATGAGATTGTCCGGAAACATCGGTGATAAAGTAACTAATAAAGAAAGATTTTATTTTACATAAGTAGATTCTTTATCAATGTTAAAAGTATAAACAAGTGATGATTACCTAGTAATCCTCCATAGCCGCAACCAATGTCCGCGAATTCCACTTGTTTCTGCTGTTCTCGCGTTTGCTCGTCAGAGAAATATTGCGGATACAGGACGCTCCAGTTCATCAATTCTGGTTTAATGGGACTGTGCAAATATAAAATAATTTTCGTAGTTATCTTGAGAAGAATAAAACGCTGAAGAAAAACGTTGTCAAAATTCTACTTACTATTCTATGCAATGATCGGCTATTGGGTTAGAGTGTGCACGTTGTCTGTAATATTTCTTCTGTGGCAATGTTACCGTTGTCGACATGATTTCTAGAAAATAATGTTCCAGAACTATTTGTTCAGAAAGTTCACGCATAAAATATTTCTTCAATTCTTTTTTTTTTAAACGAATCAGAGTTTGACGTATCTCATTTAAGAGGTTATGTATAAAAACAGATAAAATATCTATTGTTGTACCGAAGAGAAAATAACGTACTAGAACCAAGAATAAATATTGTAAAGAAACACTTTCTCTTAAATTGCACACTTAAATTACAAATATGTTTAATACGCGCTTTTTATAAAAAAAAAACAACAATGAGAGAATAATAAATCGTGAGATGTGAAGAAAGTGCAGCAAGAACTGTTACGTGAGACATATATTTTTTTTTTTTGTATCTTGCTGTAAACTTTTCTGCAATTTTTCAGTAACAAAAATTAAAACCACACACACATTAATTTACTTAATTATTGAATATATAATTTATCGCGCACGTTAAAGTGGGAAACACACGAGATAAAATGTCTAATTTAAGCATTAAGGAAATCAACCAATCACGAACCGGCATTCTTTTGACATGGCTCACATTTGACAGAATGCTGTGATAGGTCGAATTTCTTAATGCGTAAGTTTTTTCGTATGTTCCTGGCTTAAGAAACGCACGTGTGCGAGAAAATATTCGCATATTCGGATCACGTTTGACACTTGGACACACGTGCGCGGCTGATCAGCTGATCGAGGCGCGGCGCGCGCCGCTCGGCGGTTGACGATTACACTAGCCGAGAGAAGCAGCGAACGAAGCGGACGGAAGAAGCGCAGGAGAGAAATCACTCGCGCTTTGTGTGAACATAATTGTGTTGTACGTTGTTGTTTTTTGTTCACCGCGTATTAAAAAAAAATGTAATCGCGCGTACGGACAGTGCTGTGTTACGCGAATGAACCGAAGTCTCATATAAAAGTCAAAGGATCGCGAGAGGACAGCGAAATCCTGCCAGGTGAGGTTAGGACTGCGGATCTCCATTCCGCGACGGCCCTTTGTGTGAAGCGATGGAAATAAGCACATGCGTGTGTTTTTACGTACACGCGTGTGCGTACGTTTCCGGCGCAGTTGCTTTTGTCGCTTGTGAATCTTCATATGATGTTTGAATTAAGAGCGAAATAATGAAAGTATTGTTGATTCATTGTTATGTGTTCACGTTTGTATCACGATGACAGATAATGACGGGAATTTTTGATGACACTTCATTTCCCAGAATAACCGTGGGAGAATGAATGGAAAAAAATTAAAGAGTATTATAGAAATTTGCGTGACCGGTGATCTAATTGATAAGAAATGAAACTTGTGTCCGCTAATTCCGTAAAATGTTTTTTAACGGTGAGCGAATTTTTAAGACAATTTTCAAAATTGTTGTCGAAAGTGTGCGTCAAATTACAAATTTTTATTTTAACACACACATCACAGAGAAATTTAGTATAATTACACAGAAGTGAAGAATTTTTACAAAAGTTTGAAAAGTAATTTATTTCACATGTTTTTTTCTTTTATATTTTACAGGTGCAAGGGCGAGCAATTTGTTATACATGACCGCATCGAATTTTCCGAGGAAAAACGCTCTTTTATTTAATTGGTAAGTCAAACGTTACGTCGTTCAATGCATTTCTGTTGCTCGATTGAGCAGCGTGCTAATTTGATAACGCGCATTGCTGAAGAGACGACGCAATCGTATATATATATGTATATATTTTATCGACACTGTTCGATATCGCGAAACCGCATTCGGATTTGTTCACGTTACGCTGACTTATATACCAGACAATAAAAAAAATCCTCGTTTTCTTAGTTCAAATCACATAATACGAAACGCTCGACGCAATTAGTTAATTGATTAATTGATTTTTTGCCTATGTATTTATAAAACGCTCATCTCTATATCTACCTACTCGCGTTATACGGAGAACTTGTAATCGAGAGCATACGGTTTATTTAAACCGCTCAATTAAGCTAATGCTCACTTGGGAAACGCGAAATTGGTGCATTGTCCTCGTGGAAACCGCAACACGCGCGCTCCGTGCGATGTATCGATTGCATAAACAGACAAGTTTCAAGAAACTTGCATAACGCGATTGGTATTTGAT
>QVNW01001530.1:0-33454 GCA_014825475.1 Pseudomyrmex flavicornis
AATACCGAACTAACGTACGATCTTCAGTTCACTTAAAATAATAATGCAGCCTGTCGCATTGAGAAAGATTTTGTTAGTTATGGCGCGACGCATCCTACGCACGGCGATTACTTCCTCACGCATACTCACCGTGTGACAACTATCCCGTCTCATTTGAGTCAACTTAAACCTTTCTCCTCAAACGTTCATTTTAAATAAAAGATTTATTATGTTTATAAACTGCGATGCAACGTATCGCGGTTATATTGACGATTAAATAAATATAGGACAACTTATTTAAAACTGTCACATTTCTTATATCAAAAATAAAATTGCAATTAGAAATTTTAAAATCAATGAAATTACTAAAACAATCGAGATAAGATAAATCTACTTGCCATGTCCAGTTTTACAAAAGTGCTCGTAAATAATCATATATTATGTTTTTAAGAAAAGCTATTTCGTACACGTTACTAACACAATAGTAGCAATTTACAATATAAAGAAGAATATTTTCCAAGATTTAGCCTATTAAAAATGAAAAAAGAAAAGCATGTTAATGTATCTTTTGCAATCGTTGAGTATAAATGAACAAAGTTCGTCGTGACCGCGACAAGTTGTTGTTTTTTTGTGGAGAAGAAGCGGAGAGGGGTTGCCATGCCTAATTGGATCACCCACGTTTCGAGGAATCACTCGTTGGTTGAAAAAGTCGTCTGCGTCGTAGGAGGTCTCTTCTCGAGAATAGATTTATTAATTTCATGAAATTGTTTTTTTTTTTTTTTTTTTTTTTTTTTTTTGAGAATCGCACGGTCTGATCGAGCGGAACCTCCACGGGTCGTGCCGAATCTAAAACTTTTCGTTCTAGAAATCGAACGATCTTTCACTTATTACATCCAATAATTTATCTGTAGCCTCGATTGTTGTTTCAATAAATTGTATTCCATTCTGAGAGATAATTCAGTCACAAAATTCAAATCTCGCCGTTGTTCTGTTAACAATCGTCGTCGGCAACGATTTCCGGGTACGGATTGTCTTCGCGGCTTGAGTGAAGCGAAGACGGGAATATAATATGGCAAAAAAGGGGGGCAAAAGAAAGAAATCAACGTGCGAGAAATGCCAAATCGGTGCACCGCAAGCGGCGCAGGAGGTCAGGCCTTTCGTTCTGTGATTCGTTGAATGGCAGCATTTAAAGCGGCTTAAAATCAGCGCGAACGTAATCGGACCTGTCGATCTTACGTACGGAGCCCCGCGCGCTCATAATCCGCCGAGCATTCAGTCGAGTTCTGCTTCGCGCGACGCGCAGCGTCTTCTCTCGAAGAGAAGACGAAGACCCGCGCGTCAGCGCTGATCATTGTGGCCCACGCGATATGGATCCATAATAGCCCCGACGTCGCTTCCATCGTTTGTCCGATGCCGATATGAGAATAAAGACTGTCGGTAGATCGTCTATCGACCCGCTTCGTCGCTCCTTTCTCGCCTCTCTCTCTCTCTCTCTTTCTCTCTCTCTTTCTTACTTTTTCTTCTCTTTTTCTGTCTCCCTCGTCTCTCTCGTCTTGTCTCAGTCGTCTCAATGCGATATCGTGGATTGTAATACTGGAGTATATACAGTGTGGACACGGAATGTATCGGTACATCGCACCGTCTATGGTTTGCACGGTATGGTTCACGGTATGGTACGTTTCGTATATCCTCGTCATTCTCGTTGCCGGCCGTCGTGAATCCCTTGTACGTCAGATAAGATCGTGATCGATGGTACGCGATCGATATTTCGTCTTTAATACCCATCGAGATATCTTGTTTTACACGCTGGGAAAATGAATATTTCTTTAACGATCTTACGCAACTGCCTCGACCTAACGTTTATTCACGCATTAAATATAACGTTCTTGTATTTAATACACAAAGAAAACAGAACAGATCTTATTGTGATCTATGTGTCAAATTCTATATCTACAAGTCCACTTATTGCAAATGCCTGTATATACATAATAATATATTTAATAATATATAATAATATATATAAATTATATATATTATTTATTTATACAATAAGTAAAATATTTTTTGCATTTTATATATAAATATATATAGAAAGGAAGGAAGAGAGAGAGAGAGATGTGCATATAATGTTTCTTTTTTGTTTTTACACAATGCATATAGATTTATAAAAAGGAAACGTTTGACGTTACGCCGCGAAAAGTGAAAGAGCGTTCGCGTAAAAAGTTAAAGCCGCGTCTTGTGCGATTGTAACCACTGTCGTAACACAGTAAGGGTCGATTTCTATGCGCAAGAGAGAAATGCATAAGAAGCCGTTTTTACCCCGCTACAGGATGTCGGAATAATACACATTATATAGTCCAGCCATTAAATTACGTACAAATACGTCGTCGTCCTGCGGTATATGAGCGACGCAAGCCGGAAGGACGCGGACTCCCGCGTGCCTACTTTTCCTGCATGAATGAAATGTAATTTAAGCTTACCTAAGTACTCGTATTTTCATTCATCCCACATTTAAGATACGGACGCTTCTTGCGGATGTCTCCTCGTGCAACGCGTCATTCGTACCTACAAATTTCATTGATTTCAACGTCGCGCCAAAAAAATAAAAAAACTGTCTGCACATATAGAGACAAATATATTTTACATTTGACTTTTCTCGCGTATAGAGAAATATTGAATTAGGTTGATAAAATGAGAGAAAAGAATTACAAAAGTCGCATATTTAATAAGACGTTTTTATTTTTCTGATTTCAATCGAGAACACGTGGCGTTATGCTCACGGCGCTATACGATTATCGTTACAGAAAATTTGAAACGCTTTTTTTTTTAGAGCAACTCGGCAACCTTTAATTTGACGAGACGCGTCAAGGTAAAATATAGAGGCAGGGAGAAGAACGAGGGCAGGAAGGGGGTAAAAATCGGTGAAGAGGAATCATGGCTGGATGCACTCCCTCCCTGCATTCACGCACTTTTATCGTCGGCAAGTATTGGCGTTGCTCCTGCGTTTTTCAAAGAGGAAAGGGAGAGAGAAACGTTGCGCGACCTGTTGAGCGTCGCGTCGAAGAAGAATTGCGTGTGTTATCGCAATGTGTATACGTGTAGGCGATTGCGACGAAAAATTGCGGCACGACGATTGCCGCGCTTGGTTAAGAAAAACTTGCTTCGTGACCCGCAATTTGCCGACGAGATACGTCCGACTATCTAAAGGCCACGGCACACACAAAAACTTAAACAGTAAAACGTAAGCAATAAGCAAATCAACCAATCACATCAAGCCAGCGTTCTTTCTCGAAGGTAAGTTACATTTGTGTGTGCCATAGCCTTTAATGTCGCTCGATCTTGGCGATTTCACAAGATTGCGTTATTTATTTATTTATTTTTTTTTTTCAATCATAATTTGAAAGCCCGATGTGTAATAAAAAATTTTTTTAATGTGAATATAAAGACTCAATGTGTTTGTAATAAACAATCTCTAGTATATCGCTTTAGTCTAGTGTATCACTTTTTAATTCGATACAAATAAATACTTCGTTTCTCTTTCTAAAATTTTTACGAGCGTTTCGTTTTTCTGGTTTCATTTTGCAACCAGCCTTATTTTATCGCAATTAACGAATGCCGCGTGAAAAAAAAAAAAATTCAACTTTCTTTCGCACAAAGAGAGTTTTGCAAATTCACAACTTTATTATATCTCGAAGTCCGAAAGATAATTAAAGAATATATATATAGTCAACAGATAGAAATCAAAGCAAAACAATATGCTTTCTTGAAACGTGCCGCTTGCAGTGTTCCACTTTCTCTCGCGCGCCTTCTCTTTTAATGACAGTTATCAGGATTTATTTATAATGATCACCAACCGCGGCACACACATGACACAAATTACGTTTTGCATAATGTCATCCCTACCCGATGCACTCGTTCTCTTCGCGTTAGAACACGCGTTCCTATAAAAATAGAGAGTGGACAGATGAACGATCGACAGTTCGTTGCTCGATGCGATTTCCGAAGATGGCGAGGTTATTGGCGATCGTCGCGATCGTCGTTCTGGCCAGCACCGGCTCGCTGTCCCAAAGGATAATTAGAGAAACGCAATCCGCAGGTGAAGGATATTTAAGTACACACGAACATTTATCCACGTCAATTTTCCATTCCCAATCCGAGTTGAAGCTTCTTCTTTTTTTTTCTTAAAGATATTCTTTATTTTTGTTTGTTTGTAATCACAAGATACGAATGTAGCGGCTATCAGGGATATTCTGCAGAAGATTTCAAGCGGAAATTCGAATGTGGAAGACGACGCGATGCTCGTTGAAATCATTAAGGAAGAGATCGTAAGGACTGCCGAGGAAATTAAAACGCCCGCAGGATCGATTGAGGCGGCGGCGAAAAAAGCGCAAATATTGGTGACCGAATTGACTTCGGCGTACACAAACGCTATTTACAAGTCTAAATCTCCCGAGGACGGACGAGAGATTTTCGAGCGCTTTCAGCTCACCATCCAGGCAATCGTGGAATTCATGAAAAATGGCCAGTTTCTGGCGTAGGATAATCAGACGTGTTTGTAACGTGTGTGACTTTCCGACTGCGTTAGAAAAGTAATACTTCTACTGTCTTTTGTTGCGTACGTTAATTTTAAATTACACAGTTTTCAGTTGTCGACTTAACAAATCATAGAAAATCGATAAAATATAATTGTGAATTAACCAACGCGCAAAAAACAGGCTGTTATTTATTTCCCTTTGTTCTAAATATAGTTTATTGTTGTTCATCGACACGTGTTCTGCTTCAGTTCTCTGTTTCTCTTTTTCTCTTTTCCGTTTTTTTATTTTTTTATTATTATATAAATGATATTATTATAAAAAAAACGAAGAAGACGAGGGAATTATTTATCTCGCAAAACAATCCAAGCAATATAATATTGAGAAAAATTGTATTGCATTTTGTTAAGTTCGTGTTTTTTTTTTTTTTTTTTTTTTTCTTTATTTTTTCGACAGAACAAGCACGAGCGACGATAACGCAGAATTATTCTCGCTGACGGAGAGGCGATCCATTGTAAAAGCGGCGGTGGGCTCATAATCTGGCGAGGTAGAATCTCGTCAACCCGCTTGGTGCTGACCGGAACTGCGCCTATGCTCTTTCGCCGGAAGCGTCGCTGCCACATGTAGTAATATAAATTACAATGCCTTTACGGGTTTTTCCTTTTGTAGATTTGTATTTAAAACACCGGAATGAGGGGGGAACATTGTCGTCGAAATCTCCGAAAGTGCGATTTATTTTATGGAAATAAGAAAAATATCCTATTGCAGCAACCAATTTCTCCATATTCATCGATATCCAGTAGCTCTCTTCCATTTTCCTCTCCTTTTTCCTTTCGTAGCGGAATATCAGGATTTGTATAAGTATCGGAAGTCAACGCAAAAGTCGACGTGCGCTTAAATCGTGCCACATCTGATTGAAAATCGTATCTCGTGGTTTCCGCTGTTGCCGCAACAAAACTTGGTGTTTCGCGTATCAATTATGATAATTCTTTGACTCGACCGACATTTTCGAGAAAATAGAGAAAACTTTCTATCGCGAAAGAAGAGAGACGAGACGTAATAATTGTTCGTAAAATACGAGCTGCGGTGCTGACGATGAAAATAAAATCGTGACGCGTGCGTACGCACGCTGAATGGCAACCATCTATGAAAATAAAAACTCGGTTTGTGCGAGAGATGGATGCATGCTTCGAATCTCTTTTGATTCCACGTGTAGATTGCAAAAGAATGCATGAAATAAGTTTATATCGTCCCGGAACACGATATGTCGCTCCATATGTTTGTGTGAATCTCTCTCTTAGGTTTACAATCATCAAACTATTGCATTTATTTATTTTTTTTTTTTTTAACATATAAAATATAATGAAAAGAGAAAAGAAAGTTATGCAATTTCTATTTCTTTTGTCTATTTTCCGTAATTTATTCTCGATCGATACTATCTTCCTCGCAAAATACAGCGCTTGCGAAATAATTGATACTAGTATGCGATTCTATTTTGCTGTTCGTACGCACTGTTGCGTCATTTGTTTCGAATTTACATTTGAATCGTACACCATTCGTCATTTCTCATTTCTGACGTCATAAAAGCCAGTATATGGCTGTCACAAATAGCCTAGCAATAAACCCTCTTTAACTAAAAAATTCGACAATAATGAGCTGTCACACATAATAATATAGCGGCTATCACGGATATTTTGTAAAAGATTTCAAGCGGAAATTCAAATGTAGAAGACGACGCGATACCTGAAATCATTAAGAAAGAAGTTGTAAGAACTGTTGAGGAAAATTAAGACGCCCACAGAATCGATTGAGATAACGGCCAAAAAAGCGCAAATATTAATGTCCAAATTAACTTCATATTACAAATGCAATTATTTAAATCTCCCGAAGACGGACGAGTTTTGATAATAGAAGATGAAATGCAATATTTGAAACACACACCACATAAAACATTATAATTGGTGCTCTGTTATTTTATACTCTAATTAATAAATAAATTAAGATATAGTAGTGACCGCTTTTCGTATATGTCAGTGTGAGTTCATTCCTTTAGAAAAATGTTTTAATATACAATCCCAACCTGTGCGCGCGTGCTACCAACTAGATAGCCACAATAACCAAACAATGCGGCATTGTTTACGGACAGCATCTCAATCGCCAAAGCCGAAGCTCATGGTATCATTTTAAATCGTGAACAGGATACACAATGTCGAGACATTCGAGTGTCAACTTTACATGGCGTTTTTGTTTTTAAATATAGGATTGTTCATGATAAAATTTTCAGCAAATTTTCCATACAGAACACATAGGACTTGTGAAAGGGTTATAAATGTGTAGCGATACCGAAAGATTCTGCTTGCATGCGGTGGCAGCAACATTCCGCGGGGCCCCAACTCGAGCTGACTCCGAGCTCACGAGCAAAGACGACGACGGGTCACGACGCCATGTGTGCGGCCAACCACACCCACTACCTATTTATTTATGTCTACCTCACAGGCTTTTTGCTTGTCGAGCTTTCATTGGTGCGCGTGCCGCGTCGTGAACAATCGATGAACATTGGCCCCGCGAGCCGCGCTGCATCCGCGAAAACTCCACCTTCCCCGTCGATGACGATCGGAGACCGATCGGAAAATCTACCACCTGTGTGCCCCGCAGTCCCGTCGTACGGTACCCGGTTGTCTTCAATTGCGGCGCGTATATAACCGGCATCGAGAATGATTCCTGGATGCTGTTCGTATGTGGTCGCGGCTCAAAGCGGTATGCAAATATAAGCCGCGGTTTAGAGAATTTGTAATGTGTATTCGTATGATACGCAATAAATGATACGCAATAAATCTGTAATTCTGAATCGCGCAGAATAAGAAGTAGACATTCCGTATTTTCACGTTGCCATCTATAAATTATTATTCGATATTTCTCTTTCGTGTTATCTCACTTGTTATCGCAACTTGAAATCTCTCGTTTGCTAATTTTAGATCAGAAGAAAATAAAAAAAAAAAAAACAAGCTCGCAATCGATGCCAGTTGCAAACCAGTTAACGATCGCGCCTTAATTATTTTTTATCACTCACCCTCGCGTTTTCTCGAGTGTGTTTAATACCGTTATTTAAAACGGTATCTTTGTACCGCGAGTTCCATGATTCGCCGTCACGTTAAAGTCCGCCACAACCGCCAACTTCTTGTTTCGAGAAATTTATTACTTGAAACTTACATTTAATTATCTTCTGCGCAGAAAACGTGAGAAATAAATCAATAAATTAATGAGGGACTTAACTGTCATTTTTTTTTTTTTTTTATAGATAATTTTTTTTTAGATAATCTTAATTCTTATTCTGGTTTTTTTTTCTGCGTGTCTTTTTGATCCATCTAATATCTTCCACGAGGTCTTCGAAACGTAACACGCTGTGGAGGTAGAAATCAGCAGCTGCCTTCGACGGAACGTGCGACCGCCTATGGTGGTTTTTTTTTCTTTTCGCATCCCCTTCGATTAATTCGCGCTCGGCAGCGTCTTTATATCTCTGCGGCTTGATCATCAAGAAGGAGAAGGCGGAGCGCGTTTGCGCATGCAGTGCGCTTTTTAAATAACTATAATGAGGGCAATTATCTTGTGCGCCAGCAAGCAGAGTGTGACGAGTCGTTGTTACATATATATTGCGACACGGAAGATGATCATGGATGGAACAAGAGGCCATCAAAAGAGCGAAAGAGAGAGAGAGATAAGTGAAGAGAGTGCAGAGAGAAGGTAGTTGAAAGAAGCAAGAAACAGAGAGCGAGAAGAAGGAAGTAAAGACGAAGGAGAAAAAGAAGGCAGCGCGTGGCAGGCGGACACCCTCTCTTTTTCTCTTTTTTTTTCTTTTTCTCTCTCTCTCTCTCTCTCTCTCCCTCTCTCTCCCTTTCATTTCTCTTGCCTTCTTCTGCCTTCGAAGGCATCACCATCACCTAATGCCGCCCCTCGTCGTCCGAGACTTTCTTATTCGCTCATTTTAGGTGCCCCCTCTTGGGAGGACATGATACCTCAGAGCTCCTTACGCATGCTGAACGATAACTTGCCCCCCTCTCGCACTGCCATCCCCTTCAATCCGCCTCGCCGCCCCCTCTTCAGCCATTTCCTTCGAGACCCTCATCGCACTCCTCCTTCTTCTCCTCGGAAAACCGTAGCCCCCTCGAGAGGAACTGCGGGTCAGAGACTGCGAGGCATATTCGACGCAGACTTGTGGCTCGTGCCTAGATCCATTGGCGTCCGACTCTGTCGGGAATTACGCGTAGCGTGACGGCGGCGAGGCGCAATCTTCGGGAGTCTCTCAAAGAAGTCGAGAGAACGGGCAATAAATGTGAAAAAAGAACCAACATATGACGATCATACATTTTTTTTCTTTTACGATTTTAGTAGCACAATGCGTATGCACAATTTTTTAATAAAATCGAATTTTATCCATAACAATCGCATGTTGTTCTGTTTGAGAAACGTCAGAATCTTATTTTTTCTTCGAGTTAAAGATTTAGACTGAAAGTAGAGAGTTGCTAATAGTTTTTTGATCTTCGAGAACAGATAATCTTGTTTTCTATTCTTCTGTTTTTCTTTAGAAAAGAGATCTGCGTTTTTTACTTTCAAAAGACAAAAAATTTAAAAATGAACAACGTTCTTTTCAACATAATGCCATAATTTCATGTATGCTATTATTTTATATTCCCTGACTTAGACTATATAATCTCGATCGCAAATGTTTTAATTGTATTGAAATGTTCTGGAGAATTAATATTTCTGTAATCAGATTGTCATTCCGTAATGTAATTTTTCGCGAGAAAAATTGAAATAATTAACTCTATATACGCGCTGTTTGCATACGAGCATTCTCTCGTAATACGTGCGAAAAGTTTTATCAGAAAACCGCCGCGGTAGTAGATTGTGAAATTATAGAAGAAAAGTGCTTTATCAACGATCGCTTAACACGATATACATGCAGCTTGGACTGACGCGTGCCTGGATGCATTGGCGCCTGCATCCGGTGAAGGCGCGTCAAGAAATCGGATGGAAGTCGCACGTATTCTCGCAGCGTGTTGCACCACGTTTATACATATATGCGCATCGCGCAATACGTTCTTGATTAACGTACCTAACACAATCGCGAGAATATAATTCTTTTTTCTACCGCGTCGAGACACGCAATGAACGATTTTGGAGAAAAAAAAATTGAACTAAAAACTTAATTAAACGTTCGACTGATAAAAGTAGAAAATTAATGATTTAACTGGAATGTCGAATATACTTATTAATAATTAACCGGATCCCGTTAGAGAAATTTCTCATCTTACACGAGACGAAAAGGAAAAAAAAGCATCTTTTCACCGACGAAAAAGGCACGCGCGTACGCGCGATAAAAAGATTCACGCGCACGCGAACTTTAGCTGAGGCCGACGCCGATGTGTTGATGTAACGAGAAACGTGGCGGCTGTTGCGCCGGAGCGAAGTAGCCTCGCTTATGGTCCGGTGGTGCCCGAGGAGCATAACAGCTCGCGGACCATAACGCCACGAGCCATCATATCCTCCTTCCAGAGAGCCTCTTCGAAGGTGTTTCTACTCCCGTCCTCCTCCTCGTCCTTCTTCTCCCGGTTGTTCTCCAACGCCACGCCAAGCTGGAGCCTCTTCGTTCCGCCGACGCACGCACATATGATGCCGCACAGATCCTCATTGGATGTATATACGCGCGTCCTCTAAGCTACGCGCGTATACATACACATATCTAACGCCAATTCGTACGGGGTGTACGTACAAATTCGCACTTGTTGAGAATAAACAGAAGGGAAAATGTTTCGAAATTTTGTTCGCCCGTGTTTTTCCAAATTCTTAGCGAATTAAGAACGTGGTGTAATACATGGTTTTCCGATTGCCGCGTGTCCGAGGTTTCGTGCTCGGCGCGCATTGCGGAATGCTGAAATCGCGTGATGATCGTTTCCTGATACACCCTGTATGCCGTAGGCCGTGATTGTATGTACTGTAGGCTTGGTGTGCGCACACATGCATACCATACTCGTGCCACAATAACGGCGGCTTCCGCGAACTAGATCGGCCGAACAGATATTAGGAGCGCGTCTGCCCCGCCGCTCTCTGCTATTGCGGCAAGTGCTGGTCATTGTCCACCGGCGGGCACAGGAAGTCGACGACGACTGGCCCCGACGTGTTCACGGGATGAGGAGAAAGAGCGCGAGAGATTTTTCGGTAGGATAATCGCGGAGAAACTACGCCCCGGCTCCGAGCTGCGTAAATTATCGCGAATATGTACATATACGATGATAACATGGCGAACCACACGGGAAACGGTACTCTCGACGTTTTTATCCAACGAGAGACAGAGAGAAAGAGAGAGAGAGAGAGAGAGGGAGAGAATCGAAGTAATTAAAACATCTTTAAAAAACTACATCAAACTTACAAATTTTCATCAGAAATCAGTAATAAAGTTTGAGGATACTAAATAAAAACTTCCTACATTTAAAACTTTCCTTAAAACATTTCTCCCTATTGTAAATTACATTTAAGGTGAGACAGGAAACGAGAGAGAGGGGAAGGCAACCTCTCCCCGGATTTACTCTAAAGATTTACGTTACTTACTCCATATAATTTTTTACTGTACGCGTTACTGTGTCGCTATTAGTTCGCCTGCAAATACAAGTAACAAACAACGAAAGAGACAAAGTTGTACAATTTTTACATGTACATCCATCGCACTGTTGCGACAAATAATTATCGTCCATCCTCAGCAGGAAGTCGATGAGGAGCTCGGCCACGAAGAGATTTTCGGTGCGATAATCGTAGGGAAACTCCGGACGTCCATTGTGACAATGCCTCTTGAAGCAGCGCGCGATAATTACGCCGCGGAGTAATAATGTGGTAAACAGAAAAGAAACGTTCGAGAGAAGACTATCTTTCATCCGGGTACCACTAATAATCAAATTGCAATCTCGTTGACCGGTAAAATAAGTTAGCGTTAACGTTCGCGCGATATGTACACGATAGATCTTACACAATGCCGCTGGACGTAATCGGAAATCGAAATTGTGATCCAATTATTGCGCGCGACGTGCAACCGGAATGTCTTCATCTCCCACTTTGAAAGAGGAGAATATCGTATAGTTATCTTCTTGTCGTCGTCATCGTCGTGCTTTCAAAAAAAAAAAAAAAATCAAAAATTGTTTTTGATTCCACACGCGCAAACAATCCTGCGTTGTTCTGCGGAGAAAAAGTTCGTTTTTCGTGAGGGAGGAGCTGGACACGATGTCCGAACGAGAAATAAGGGGGCAGACAAAACACGGGAGGGCAAAGTGAATGAGCGAGCAGATCTCGACGTGGAAATTGAAAGGAGAAGCGTCGTCAGGGCGGCACCTGACCGGAAAGCGTCACAGTCGGCGCATTCAGCCTCGTTCTTTCCTTTCCCTCCTGCGCTATCTATCCGCTCATTCACCTCTTCCTCTCTTGTCCGTCTCCTCGGAAGGGTTGTGCGTTGCTTCAGAGTACGGCACGTACAAAAAAAAAAAAAATTATTACAAGGTTTCCGCAAAAAGGAAATCTATTAACTCAATATTATTTATAAGAAACGTGTTAATCTGCGATAATATAAATTTGCGATATAAATTTGTCGATGAAAGCCATGCGGATGTTAAACTTCAAATTTTGAAAAGAAAAAACAACTCACAAAGAGCGACAGAATGCAATAAAAGGCTTGCAAAAATTTACAGAAAATGGCAAAGAAATACTTGGTTACACATATGATCGATATGATATACAGCGCAATATAATTGTGTCTAACGCGAACGATGGACGCTAAAGATGGTCTCATGGCAAAGATTAGAACGAAGGAACGAAAGGAGAAAAAATGAGTGAGCGAGTGAGTGAGAGAGGGAGAGAAAGAGAAAGAATAGATAGAGGTAAGGACACATAATAGCAGGATGTTACACGCCCGTGTCCGGTACATAAGTATCTGGTTTCATAAATGAAAGTGTCTTCATTCATAGATACATATTTCCATACAATCGCGGCGATTGGTTCATATCTTATAATATCACCGACCGTATGTGTGGCCAGTAGCCGTTGTATATTACATATGTACGTAGCAAACCATTATATACAAATATCTAGTAATGCGGGGCTACTGCTGCATTAATAATAAAGTTGTTTGGATATCGCGACAGATGGTTCGCGAACGCAAGAGTGAGAGAAAGGGCATACAAAAAATGTGGTTTTTGTAATTTTTGTACAAGTACTTTTGTTAGCATAAGTCAAACAAAGATTGTTATCGGTTTATATAGATCTAAGGAAAATCAATGAATATTATAGCTTTCAGATGTGTGTGTGTGTGTGTGTGTGACGATATTTTATATAAACCGAAAATTATATATATGTGTGTTTCCTTCTCTCCCTCTCTATATATGTAAAAAATATATAATAAATATTTCTTAAAATGAGCAAATCTCTTTCTTTAAAATATGTGTATTTTTTTCAATTAACTATTCTGCTACAAATTAAAATCTACCTTGATATTTTTAATATTTGAGTCTATGATTAATATAAAAACTTCAGATAAAATCATATAATTTTAAAATATATTATTAAATTAAAAAATATCACTACATTTTTTCTTATTTTATAATATCTATAAAAGTATACTATTTAAAAAGTTAAATATATAGTATTTAAGTAGTAGTTAAATGTACAAATATAATTCTAAATTCTTTTTTAATTTTTGTTTAAATGATATAATTAAATAAAAGTTTACTATACGCGCATACATGTACATATGTGTGTGTGTATAAAAATTGTACGAAAAATGCATAAGTTTTTATTTTACGCGAAGAATGTATTTAAATATATTTATATATTTTTCTATATGTATAAATCGAGCGTTTAATTATGATATATACGAGGACACACCCTTTATATAATAGGAAACCATTCTTTTCTACTACACATCCACCGTCCACACAGGAAATCTCAGACGCACCTCACCGAAACAAGCCCGCCCCCGTTGGCCAGAGCCGATTTAATGTTTCGTTTCCTCTACGAAGAGATAAAGGGCTACAATTTTATACAAGTGCCAGAAGTACGCACAGCCCCACGTGCACCGAGCACATTTGAAAAACCACAAGCGGTTACGCTCGTGAGTGACTCGTCGTAATTAGACTCTGCTTCAGAAGCACCCTGTCAGACGGAGGAAGTGTTATGGAACAGGTGGGGTTGTGAAAAAAACATCGAAAGTAAGAATTATTACTAAGATAAGAATCGTAAAGACGGATCTATAATTGTAGATCCTTTAACATAATCAGCACTTTGTGCACGACATATTAAATTTTTATTCAATTATACATCATATTTAAACACAAATTAAAAAAAAGAATTTAGACCTATATTTAACTTAATAGAGAAGAGATAGATAATTATACTTAACTTAAATACTCTATATCTCTATAGGCATTATAGAATAAAAAAAAATGTAGTAATATTTTTTAAAATATATTTTAGCGTACATATGCGGCAATTTTGAACTGAATTTTTTATGCTAATTATACAGACTCGAATAAAAATATCAAGACAGTCAGATTTTAATTTGTAGCAGAATAGGTAATTCTTTAGCTAATTGAACAAAATACAAATATTTTAAAGAGAGATTTGTTCAATTAAAAAATATTTATTATATATTTCTTATATATAAATAGGGAGAAAAAAAGAGAGTATAAAAGAAGTACGTGGTTTTAAGTTATCGTGAAAAACTCGCGGCGAATTAGGTAGATGCGGTTGGCAGGAAGGTGGATAATGCAAGAGCACGAGATAGTAAATTTTATAAAATAATACCATCTCACACGACTGCATATTCATTTTTCCGGAGGGTCCTCTCTACGGGAGTGAGTCCGAGAAGAAGAGGAGGAGAAGAAGGGTTGCTCGCTACTGTCCGGTCCGAGTTGCGTACATATGTATGAGCTGTGGTGGATGCATTGGTCATGCCTCGACAAATCCGGAGCTTTCTGCCCTTTATTTTCACCAGCACACCCTTTCCTTCCGTGAATAAACAGGACCGACTTCGAAAGAAGTAGAAAAGAAAGAAAGACAGCCGAATGATCGGCATTTCCTATGACAAGCTACGTAACGCGATATGCGACTTTTAATTATTAAAAAAAGAATATACATGTACGCAAACGCAGAAAATTCTCCAAACAATTTTTCAAACATTCTTTTCCTCAGATCATTGCGATTTTATAATAATAAAAAGGGAAGGGAGAGAATTATCACTCGTTAAAAGCAGTTTCATCATTAGCAACGTCGTTTAAGATGGATTTTCTCTCTCTTCATATATATATATATATATGTAAGAAAAGTAACGCATTCGCTCGCTCACGCTCGCTCGCCTGCATTAAAGAGCAATTAGCCGCAGTTCGCGAGCACGTTGATGCCCGGAAGCGATAGAAGCGGGCTGCGCGTGCCACTCTTACTTCTTCGTATGCGTGACTTTATACATACACTTACATTTACCTCTCGCGAGCTCGCCTGACTCGAAGCAGTTCACAAGCTGGCATAAGGACTTCTCCCTTCCTCGGCTCGTAAAGTTCGTGCTGCCGTTGTTTTTATTGCTGTTCTCGTCGATATGAGGTGTGCGTTTCTCTTTTCCCGCAGGATATTTTTTTAATCAGATTTTCCTCGGAAAAGCATCTCGATAAAGAGACGCGGTAAGCGCGAATGTAGATTCAAAGTTTGATCTATATTTAAATGTATTTTATATATATTAAATAAAATTTTGTAGAAAGGCATTTTTTTGTGCAAAGTTTTATACGCGTGTATACTTCATATTATATATACATTTTTTCTAGTTCAATCTCTATATTTCTTTCTCTGTCTTTTTTCTCCATTTCTCTTCAATTTTGTTTTGTTTAAATTTCCGCGGTAATAAATTTCAAAAGATACCGCAGCCGACGATATGACATTGTGTTATTGCAATTTCTGGGGAGAAGAAAAGGGAGGAGATTGGTAACTTGTACATGTTTTGAGCGTTGCGAAAATACAGCGATTGTGCAAGACAGGCCGCAACAACCGGGCTTTGTCTCGTATTGGTACGTACCGAATCGGTAAGAGAGAAAAAACGGCGACCGATTCAACTGCATCGGGATGGACCGCGCGCGAAAAAGAGGAATACCAACCTATGTACTAAGGGAAGACTCGGCGATTATTGAGCGGGAAAAGATAAAAGGTCGGTATGCCTCCCCATAAAGCAAAAGCGAAGCAAACGCGCGGCTCCCCTTTATGCTGATCGATTTGTGGTGATTTTATATCTTTGCCTGTCTATACTCGCGGTGGCGGATGCCGGACTGGTTCAAACGGGCCGCGATATTTTAGATCGGCGGGTATAAACGCAAAATTGAGCTTTACATATTCCAGACAAAAAGAGACGAGCAAGACTCGAGGCGCAGGAAATTTCTCTTTGTGTCGCTCACATTCTAGTCTATTTCTTCGAGTGGAGTATTCTTCAGTGGGATATATCAAAACCGATCGTTTGTGATATATATTTAAAAATTGACATGCAATGTGTATAAATATATGTCACACATAGACGTCTGAATATCGTTAAGCAGGTCAATAAATATATGTATATTTCTATATCTTTGTATCTCCGTTGAAGTTACCGAATATCGTGACTTCCACACATCTCTTGATTATTATTTATTTCTTAATGTCTATCGTCGGTACTTCTGAAACCTTCTATAGAACGTTGCAAAGACTGTTCTTTGTATTTGATCCATTCATCTGGCTGAGAATCTCTCGTTCTTCAACATCATCCGAAAGATCACTGACCTTTCGCTACAGCGTTTCTTGATAATTGTTTCAATGTTTTGTTTTTAAAAGTATGTAAAACAGTTAAGAAAACACATAGAGAAACATATGTGTGTACATGTATGTGCATGCGCATACACACATAAATATAAAATTATAGTTTTATTAAATACTCTTTCTTCCCCCTGTTTTTCTGACACATTATTATTTTTCTTGCATATAATTGTAACCTGTACCCCTCAGGTGTTATTTTTAACAGCTGTTTACTTATACATAGTTTTATCTCTGGAAAAAAATATCTTACATCAAAATAATTTGTTTATACTAGTTATACAAATATTTAACTTTTTACTAGTTATACATTTGAGTAGGTAGGTATACTTAAAAATTGCATGATATATATCCTCTTATTATAAAACTTATACTATTCGTTGCACGTACATATAATGTTTTTTTTTTTTTTTTTTTTTTTATGAAACAGATATTTCCAGTGTCATGTGATGATTTTCTCCCATGTAGAAAAGAGCCTGAAAAAACTTTTCATACGACTCATTCTCATGTGAGAAAATAATATATACGTTTGTTTAAACAAATTCTCAAAAACGTATAAAAATATCAAGTCAAATAATTTTTAGCCGTTTTTGAGACATTTTTAAACAATTACATGTATGTTGTCTAAGTCTTCTCACAATCAGATTAAAGAGTGGATCAGATTAAGAATAAACAAGTGAGAAATTTACACTTTAACTATAAGATTCAGATAGGACATTTGGATTCAGAACCTTCCGAATCTGTAGAAATATCTTCAGCTGTTAAAGCGAGAATTTCTTCGCAAACGCGCTTATACACCCATGCGTCGCCCTTTAGTCGTTTCCGGCGAATGCCGACTAATCGTTTGTCGTTTGGACTGATTTCCAAGAGACAAACTTCCAGTTCAAAGGAACAAGAATTTTGAGAAGAAATTGACTTCAACGGATCTTTCTTAACTTCCGAAAAAGACTCTTCGGTTTCTCCTTGCAGAATGAATCTATGGCGATATTAATGATATAATAATTGAAAATGTACCTTGTACAGTAAAATTATATATATATTATATAAATATAAAAATATAAATAAATTATATAAATATTTACCCTTTCTGACGGCACATTATACCCTTTCGTCGAAGTGCTCTTCGTAGTTTCGAGAGAACGTACTTTGGGCAGCCACTACATGTCGCAGACACGTTAGAAAGACCCTTGGATATGAAGTAACATTCATTAATATTAACATTATCTTCTTTGATCAAGATTTTCATATAATAACTGTAGATGTGGATTATACCTTTCCTGACAATATATTTGGTTCATCAGGATCCGTATTTTCGTTTTTTAATCGTCTTTTCGGTGTGAGAACGTGTCGTACGCGATTCAATCCTCGTTCTAATCCCATCATAACTTTTCTTGCACTACCTGGTGTAGATACTTGTGGAGCTCTAAAGTTATATCATTATTATAAAAGATAGATACTTTTATTATTTTTTTATATTAATAAACTTACCTAGAATCTGGTGTTAAGGATTGTGTTGGAGTATTAACTGTTCTATTTTCAGGCTGCCGTTTTGCTGGAACTGTAAAAATATTATTAAAAAGATAGTGTTTTTAATACCATTCTTGTGCAATGTTTATAATTTGTTTTTGTTAAATAAGCACAATATTTTGATTGTGTGTGTATGTGTGTGTGTAATTTGTAAGTTACTTAATATTTACTCTTATTATTTTGTTTTAAAATTATTGTTTAATATAGTTTAATATAAATGTGAGGTATCATATTGTTATATATTTGAGTTATTACATTAACAAAACTGTAAACCATAAATATTTGTTTATTTAACTCAAAAACTATAAAAAAATACATATTTATGTTTTCAGATTTCAGATATTAATTTTCGTTTATATATAGGCTTCATGATTTGTGAATAGTAAAAAATAAGAACTCGGATTGTAGTAGTACTTGAGGAATAGTGCACTTTCCCTGAAGTTTTGAAAAGACTTTGTGAGCATGGAGAGTCTTAAGTCCAAATTGCGTTTGTTAGCAAGTCGTTACTCTTGTCAAGGTAATTATCTACTTTTCACAGAGACTACTGTAATTTATGGCAGTCGGAAACCTTCATTAAAGTTTCTAATTAGATGGTGCTAGCGACATCTCTTCAATTAGAAGTAAACTTTATAAATTGTACTACGAGACTAATTGCGACCTAAACAAGTTCAATAAGCAATTGTATGTAACTATATTCATCAAACATGAATGCTAAAACTAGAATTTATAGAAATGTGTAAGAACTGACTCTAAGAGATAAAATAAAATATTAAGACAATACAGATTAACTGTTAGAACTTCAGTTTTTTAAAAGAAGAAACGTTGTTTTTTTATTTTTCTATTAATAATTACAGAAATAATAATTATAGAAATATTGTATATATCATATACAATATATCACATGTGATAATGGTTTATATAATATGCAGTTATTAAAAGTTATTTAACTGAAATATAAGATGTGTGTCTGTAAATGGTATTAATTTTTTCATTATTAAACTTTCTATGTTTTTGAAAACAAAGTTTATAATAAATATAAATAGTTTATATAAAACTTTAAAAAACTATATATATATTTTCTTTTCTGAAAAAAAATCACGTTCTGCCTACTCTAATATACTTTGTATATACTAATTTTTGTTTAAAAATAGCAGATTAAAGTTTACCAGGTGATGTCACATCATCGAGTTCCTTGCTTCGTAATCTTTTTCGTGCCGGTACACATGGTTCTGTAAAGTTATTTTTATCATTTTCTTTGGGCAACACATTGTAAGTGGCATCAATTACTGGAGACCGCGCATTATTTTTTCGACTTCTTGGAGAATTATCGAGTTTAGTTATAAAGTTGTTGATCACTATTTCATGTGGAACATTCGTGCCATTCTATATGAAAAACAGTTTGCGTACAATTAGATACATATTAATTGGAAATTATTTGTAGAAGAATAATACTTTTATATACAAAGATGTTTGCTTTACCATTTCCTGCTTAATATAAGATCTTGTTGCAGTTGCCACTTTCAACGAAAGTCCACGTAACTTTCTATCTAGCAACAACAAATACGTAGCTGTTTTATAATCAGTTCTATCACTACGTACAAGCTTGTTCCATATATCTGCGCTATTTTCGCCACAAATGGCAGACATTGTATTCAGTACTTCTTCATCCTTTTCAAACTAGAAGAGTAAAAAAGTTTTTAGTTTTTAAATCTATAAAAAACTATTTTTTCTTGCCCAATAAATATTTACTTTTGTTTGTTGAACGAACGATACAGGCTTCATAGAATTTGCCGTAACCCATGGGTGATATGTCAATTCGTGAATAGTAATTCTTTTTGCTGGGTCAATTTGTAGCATTGATTTGATTAATTTTTTACTGTTATTTGACAACCAACTTGGTTCTTCATATTTGCCACTCTAAAATAATTTACATACATGTGTGAGAGAAATCAGAATCAATAGAAATAAAACAAATAATGCAAGCAGTTGAAATGAGAATAGACAATTGCATAATTGCGCATATTTTTTAACTTACAAGTATCTTTTTATATAAATTCTCTAACTTATTGTCATCAAAAGGCAAAAATCCACATAATAAAGCATAAAGAAGAACTCCCATGCTCCAAATATCTACTTCTGATCCTGCAGTTTTTTATAATTATTAATAAATATATAATACATCAAAATAATATATAAACTACACAATATTTAATTTTTTATTACATAATAAAAAAATATTATAAGAGTATTTAAGATTTTAGAAACTTACGTACCCAAATATTTCTTTCCCATTATCAGTTCTGGTGCAGCATATGTAGGAGAACCACAAGATGTATACAAATGTGCTTGCATTCCCATCTTAGGTTTTGCACATAGACCAAAGTCAATTAATTTCAAATTTTCTTCTTTATCTAACAGAACATTTTCCTGTTAAGAAAACAAAAGAAATAATTCATTTTTATATAACAAGTATCAGAAGAAATAGAAAAAAAATATGTTTACAGGTTTTAAATCTCTATGAGCATATCCCAAACTATGCATGTATGCCACAGCAGAAACAATCTGACGGAAGAACTTACGAGAATCAGCTTCTGATAATCTGTTTTTCTCCACTGCAAAATAAAGACATAAAAACTTATTATAGAATAGCTAAATAAGTTTGTGCAGTTGCACATAAACTTCAATATAAAAAATTTAACAAACTTATTTAGTTACATGATAATATAATATCTTTATATGATATTTATAAGTTTTTTATAGGGAAAAATTTTGTATCAAGTCATATATTTATACATATCCAGTTTTTAATGTTACCTATGTGATCAAACAATTCTCCACCAGAACAATATTCTAATATCATAAAATAATGACTTTCAGTTTCTATCACTTGATATAATCTACAAATATGTTGATGCAGCAGTGTTTTGAGTGCTTCTACTTCAAGTTTTATTCTTGGTAAATCTTCCTGAAATGATGCAAAATAAATGTATTTTATCATACAAAACTAAGATGTGTACTTGATTAAAAAAATATGAAACAGAATTTACATTAAAATTTGTCTTTCAGAGAATAACTTCTAAGAAAAGATTAAAAGAAAATATCAAACTTTGTGAGAGATTGTGTTGCATGTATATCTTAAAATTTAAATACAGATTGTGTCACATGTTTTACATTCAAATAGAGTTTTTAGTGGCAATAAAACAATAAGTAGATATATCATAGATTGTTTTACTATATCAACTTAAATAGTTTTTTTGCATACACATGTGACAGACCTTTTAGCCACTTTTGCGTCAACGTGTTAATGACAGTCTTCTGAATGATCACACTTACACCCAACGCTGTTTTTTCCATGATTTTGACAGCAACTTTTTCACCGGTGGCAACGTGAGTTGCCAGTTTGACTTTGGCAAAGCCACCGCTGCCAATTGTTTTCTCTAATTCATACAAGCCGTTGAGAGCAGTATATCGCACCATTATAAAATCCGATTGAGATAGATCTGAAGCAAAAATATGGAAAACTCAATGTTGACTGGCTCTGACTGACTTCTACTGGCCTGACGTGTTAACTTTCGAACTACTTCGAACTGTAATTTCTTAACGTAAACAACTTTTGATAGCCAATCAAGACTTCGCTCACCACCGACGATCGCCATCGTTAGCAGTGATGCCAACGCAAATACAAGCGTCATAATTGCCAACTACAGTAATCCTCATATCAGAAATTATTATGGCGCCTGCGGACAGAACGCGCCAATGTGTGACAAGAAATAACGCGGCCAATCAGCATTTTGCTTTTATAGGAAAGCAGCATGTTGATTGGCTGTCGCGTTGCTTCTAGCCGCGAATAATGTGTTGACGCGTCCTGTTTATAACAGTCCTAAAAGTGCGTACCGATGAAAACAAAATAACAGAACAAAAATAAAAAAAATATAAGAGGATGATAGCCAATTAGGGTTCGCTTCAATTCCATTCAGTTTAACGGAACAGAAAATAAAGGGAATTCGATTCGCACGTGATTCGTTGTGATAATAGCTTTTTTTTAAACGCTTCGGAGCTTCTTTTGTGGCGAATTGAACACATTTCATCATCTCAATATCTATTGACATGTAATAAGACCGTTACTTTGTGAAGTAAGAATGTGAGAAAGCCGCTAATGTTTTTTGCTTCGCACGAACTGTCGTTCCAATAATAAACAAAGACATTGTGCTTCTATTGAGTCACTCTATTGCAACAAAAAAACAGAAATATTCTATCATTATGAATAAAGTATAGAATTGCATAAAGAAGTGAGGAATGGCATAAAGAAGGTAATTTGTATCTGAGTGGAAAGAAACGCGCGATCTAATTTCCATCCTTGGCGAAGCGATAGATATACATGTAGAGAGATAATCGTATGCTTCGCACGACACAATAAACTGCGCAACGTCACTTGCCTAGAACGCATAACGGAATTAGGTTTCTGAATAACATTGATTGTGACTATCAAATTTCACGTACTTCTACAGTTTCCTTAAACGCACTTTATACACTCTCCGCGTTACGTGGAGAATAAAAATGTTATTCGAAAACATACCGGACAAAAGTTAGTTACAACTTTTTCTAAGACAGAGAAAACTTCATATATTAATTTCGTTTTGCATATGAAAACGTCTTTATTATGTATCTGCTACGGTGATTGCATTGGAGAACCAAATACGTACTATCAAATGTTATATTTACTGTGTCACTGCGTAAAGTAACGATACGCTTAACAGCGCGCGTGTGGGCGTCTACTTAATAAGAAAACAAAAAAATTAACAACAAATGAAGGATTGTAGTCAACCTTGATATCACACTTGTATGATTAATCAGTTTGTCAATGTTATACGTTTTAATAAAATTACTTGTTTGTAAAAAAGAAAGAAATTAAACATGGCTGATCTCGACGATCTCGATTCTACTCTATATCAGATAAGTATTTTTATTGTGCTGTGTGTCTACATGTGTGTGTGTGTGTGTGTGTGTGTGTGTGTGTGTGTGTGCGCGCGCGCGCGTGTAAGCACACAAGTAATACTCTTAAAAACTATTATTTTATTTGTGATATATTTATTTATTTTATTTGTGATGGTCAGTTCAGCACTACATACACAGAATCGAATATTTTAGTTTGTCTGAGTGATTCGTAATTTGTTATTTAACTGATTCTGTCAATGGATTGGTATTGTTTCTCGATGCGATCTGCAAGAATGCAGATCTAAAAGGCAAGTCAAAAGAAGTTTACTAATAAGTATAAGAATATTATTTGTTGAAAAAAGTATATAAGTGTTACATATGCGCTATTATGCGTATCTAAATATTAAATAAGATTTTTCTTGGTTGTTTTTTGCTGTAAAGGTAATGTTATTCGTGCAGTCTTTTTACACGTAATTTCAAATCAGAGATAATTTACATACTGCTATACGTTTATAAAACAATCTTGAATTATGAATTTGTTGATTCGTTCTATCTTGAAACATGTTACTTTATGCTGATTATACATGCATCGAGAAACGAATAATCACTTAGCGAATAAAAAATAAAATAGACGAAGGAATAACACACACATACGTAACATAATTATATAACGTGCATTATTAGAGAAATTCGGAATCTATTATCTTAAAATAGTTATTGTAATATTTTTCGACAAAAGATAGGTTCCTCAAAAGCATCTTTAGTTACACTTTGAGTTACAATCTGTTTCGTACATACACAAATACAACTTGACGCTTCATATTTATTTATATAAAACACTTTTTTTTTATTAGTTTTAATTTCAAGTTGAACATAATAAAATATTATTTCACACACTCTCTCTATCTTTCTCTCTTTTTTTCTCTTATCAACTATATAACTACGTAACATACAAAACTTACTATCAGATAATATGTCGCAATATGTCTCAAAATAAAATGGTAATTATGTAATCTAATGATATGGTAAGCATACGTACAGTAATTATGTATTATAATACATAATATCTTGTGTATTCACGTAGTACGTCACAAACAATATTTTTTTACATTACTATCAAACTAGTCGCGAGCCTCTGAGATTAGTTTGATATTACATAATCATCTCTCGTATAACTGGATAAGTAGTTATTACCGTATTATTACCGTTTATCTATCATAATCATAAAAAAAGAGCAGTTAAGAAAGATAGGATTAGAAGATAAAAATGCACAATATTCGTATGCATAATGCAAGAATTATTATGCAAAAATCAGACGCAAAGAGATATGTATATCATGTAATAAATTCAGTAAATAGACGAGTTATAGGTAGAAACATGGTAATTTGAAAGGCAAAATGATTAATCACATTGTAATTATTCCGTATTTTATATTTTTGATATTTTTTCTAGTTTTCATCTAGTTTTCATCAGTTTTTATAATTAAATTGCACTTGTTATGCAATGAGATTTGCATAATTATCTAAATCTTACACTAGTATAATTATTAATTAAGATATAAGTTGACTTTTTATTGTAATTTTAATAAAATTATAATTTTTATTAAAATTGTTTCCGCGAATTATGAGAGAAGAAAAAACAAAAAACATGTACAGTTGTAATAGACTCATTGTAATTTATCGGTGAAACAAACAAATGTCAGATGGTGTAGCATTAACGTAATAAAAACGATCAAGTGAGTCATGTCGCAGCTTCAAGTGTTAGTGTCCGTTAACTGTTATGCAGAATTGATCATAAATATATAACGATTTTATGTAATATGTTGCCATAAAAATTTAGCCGCACGTGCAAGATCTTCTCTCAATCTCATGTTTCATTCATCAAACTTGTCTTTATGAGAAAGTTGCAATGTAAAATATATTTATATAATAAAAAGAATATTGTACATATTTCTGAGGAAATATTATCTCCATATAAAAAAATCTTTATATAAAGTAGATCGGATTTTTTCTCTATAAAATCTTTTTTGCAAAAAAAACCGAAAGTATAACGCCAACTAAGAAAGCCTTCTTTTACATATACATACATATTTAAAATATCAAAAATTATATAAGCTAAATCCTCTCTCTGTTCTCTTGATTTGTTTCTCTAAAACTATGTCGCGCGCAATGAGCCTGTTGGTCCATGTAGTTGAATATGCATAGAATAACAGCTTATGTTCTAAGTGTATCAAGAGAGAGAGACCACTGCTGAAAGCCACAGATCTCGTTTCCTAATCAAATTTAATGGAAAAATAGACCGAGGGAGCCTCATATATATTATGTTGCTGGATAGTAATAACCCTCTCTAATGCATGATCATCCTCACACTGCCAGTGTGTAGTTGGCTTGTGTACATGTTAAAGGGGACACAGGGCACATCGTGTTTTCTAAAGAAAATCGACGAAAAACTGATTAAACAAAACACTCCGTTTTTCTTGACAAGTACGTATAAATAATGTAACAATGAGGAAGTTATCACCAAAAAAAGAGAAACTTGTGTGTCGTAAAATTCTGATTATTTATAGCTAATTTTTTATAATGTTAATATAAAATGTTATAACCATTTGTTTTTTTTAACCTTAATAGTAAATCCCTGGATCATTGGTGTTCGACGCTTTGTACTTAGCTTTAAGATATTAGAAAAATTTGGAACAATTCCGGTATTTCTCTTCAGTGTCTTTCGAGTATCTACTAATATCTTACAGTTTACTTAACAAAAAATTAATTTCCGTGGAAACGTCAACCGTTTCTGTGGAAAACAAAGAAGAAAAAACATGCTAAACGCCAGGGGTTTATTATTACGGTTAATTATATGTACTACCGCACTACAATCAATTGATAGTATAATGTGCATACACACACACACACACACAATAATTATAATATAAAAATAAAATGACTATTATTTAGTGTACACATATGACGAGACTTTAAAAAAAACGTGATACACAGATGTGTCATCAGTGAAAATAATAATTAAGAGACAGACATTAGAAAATCAAATCCTCCTTATTAAAAATAAAATTAATTTGCTAAATTCAAGACATTTTATATCCTGATGCTAATCGCTTCTATCTTTAGTCAACGAAATAATCGTGTCATATAATAAATTGTCGATCCAAACAGTGACAAACATTAATGTTGATATCTCGTCTATTTAATTTTAGCATTTAATGAATTTAGAAACGCGTCTTGAGAAAATGCATCGATAGAAGCGCCAATGATAAAAATAGATTGTTATGTAGACGTTGTGTGTAGAGCCACTAGAGTGTAAGTCTCGTTCTCTTTACCCAACTTTAATTACGTTCGACATGTCTCGATGACACGAGTGTGCAAATTTTATGTTTCACCGAGTTTGTGTCGTAGAATCGCACGCGGCATCCGCGTTTACAATAATTCTTCTTACAATAATTAGAGCGAAATTCAAGCATGATATATATTTACACGAGCAAAACAACAGAAGCGGAACAGAATTAGCGAAGGCTTTTCGCAGGTGCAGTTAAATGGATACTTGCATACTTCGTTCTGATGTAATGCACGCACGAAGTGCAGATCTCGTGTGATATACGCGACGAATGCAAATAACGCCGCTAATCGCCGTGTTCATTCAATGAAACAAATTTTTGTTTGATTGTATCACGCGATCATGCTCATGCTTAGTTAAATGTCAATGGCATTAATCGCGAACACACATTAGTTATCGATTGTTTTTATAATTTAACTCTGTGTTTTTTTTACTATTTGAGATAACTTTTATTAAATTTTTTCTGACAAACTTGGCTGGTTTTTCGCTTGCTTTTTCTTCGATTATTTTTATAAAAATTCTCTATTATTTACACAGTAAAAAATCGTGCGTCTATATATTAAAATTTTCTTGTGTTACATCATTTTTTGATTATTATTGCAATGTAAAATTGACATACAACTGATATGTTATTATTTTTATAAAGTTTTCATATGTTAACACCATAACTTAACATTTTGTCTACGTTACTTGTGTAACGTACACAAAATGTTAAGTTATGGAGTTACTTTGTGTGAAATTGAAATATTATTCTGAGCACTTTAAAAACGTACAAAAATAACAAATATAAATGTAAAGTATTATGTCAATAACTTAACATTACCAATTTGTTAATAAGTGACATGACGAATTAGTTAATTTAACTTAAAATTTAAAATAATGTTAAAAAATGTTCCAAGAAGTTCACTAAAATTAACATTCTCCTTTTTACTGTGTAATATATGTGCAAAGTCGCAATGAATATCATACACTTATGCGAAAAAATATATATAGATACATCCAGACGTGTACATACAGATATTACTCTGTATATCTATAGAATATATATTATATAACGGAAACAAAGAACTGTCTTTCACAATAGCAAAACGTAAGCTCACGCAAGAAAGAAGTAACGTCACTGCATTTAAAGAAATTAAAGGTTGGTTATATAATAAACAACCTTGGATTTTTTTTAACTATAATTTGTTACGTCATTAAGCAATTTTTATTTGGAGAGGAATTTAATAGAATAAAACCAAAAAATATATTAACTCGATTGTTCACATTTTTTTTTGAAAACGTCGCTCACGTAACGTAACGGCATATGCATTCGATGATAAACGATAGCAAGAACATAGCAATTCTACTAACGTTTATTCAAGGTCGCAGTGCCGTCTCTGTATAGTCCCTGAAACTGATTTAAAATCAAAACATATATATGTAGCTCCCGAGAGTGAGAGAGAAAAAGAGAGAGAGAGAGAGATTGCGTCGTGACATCTGTTCTTCATTGAGCGTCGAAGGTGTTTCCAATAAATCGCATTTGCGGACATGTCACCAATTAAAATCAAAATCAATTATACTCTTTTCAGAAAAGAGTCTTTTTTTTAACCATTATTCTTATTTGACCGACGAATTAAGAAGATAACTTAAACATAACTTAAATGACTGATCATTAAATTGGCTAATAAAGAATATATATGTTTTTTTATGATTATGTTAGAAGATCTCTTGTTAATTATTTTAAAATAATGTTGCTTGAGTTTAACAGTCATACTTTGTGTAGACGGTAAAGATCAACTGAGTGAAGTTTCCGGCTTGAATAGCAAGACATTTGAGACATGAATATAGATATCTAATATCAACAAGTTTTATCGATCAAGTTTTATTTTAACGTTACTTTACGGGGCATCGTCTATCTATACATATATATATATATAGTGCAAAATAACGATTCGTCAGCAACAAAATTATTCAAGGTAATCAGGTTACAATTTAAAAGTTTTATAACTCGTATATATCGTACCGTTCACTGTCGTCGGAGGTGGAACTGCTTGGGTCATACGTACATACGTATATACGATTGTTCAGGATTTACTCTCGCATCCGGCTAGATAAAAATGCAAAAAACCGCTCGCAAGCTATTCTACAGTAATTGTTATATTTCATTGTCGATCATTTATCGATCGTTTTGCTTATCGAATGTCGCGATCAAAAATTGTAGCATTTATTGCACGAGGCTATCAGGATGTATAATTTGTGCCGCGCCTCCATACGTGTGTGAATCCTGTGACAGGTCGTATTGTATGGAAAACTGATACTTCGCACGCGCAAAAACGAATACTTATTTTAATATCACTTTTAAAACTATCTTACAAACAAAGATACACTAAATATCGATTCATCGATTCTTTTTTTTCGTAAAAAAAAAAAGAACATAATTTTTTGCACAAATAATGTGCTATATCGAGTTGAAGAGAAACCTTACGTGAAACTGCAAACAGTTCTTTTCTAGTTTCCCAATTATTTGAATAAATAAATAATAAAGAACATTTTTTGTATGTTGTTACATCTTTCTCTTAATTCTTTCGGTTCGAATTAACATTCATGTTTTAACAAACGACTCATAAACATTATTGTTTCGTCATATGTAGCAAATTGTAAATTTATCCTTTTCAGACGAAATTTAAACAAAACAAAATCGATCAATTATATTAAGAACAAGGATAACCTTACACTTGAACTGTGTTGATTGTACTGAACTATTTGTTGTACTCTTCAAGTATCATATCATGTCTTATTTTAGTATGTTTGCACAGTCATACATACGATTATCGGCGACCTTCGCACCGATAGATCGACAAGAATGATCAATCGGTGACTTTGGTACATCCTTTTCATACTTGTAGCGCAATTGTATTGTGTAAAAAAGGGCGTAAACGACCTCAGTACATGATTGTGTATTAAAAATTACGAGACAACATAGTTGAGCAAAAATCAGTTTTTCCCTACATCGCAATAATTTTACTATTTAATGTAAATTGTAATAGTCAGAAGTGTTGTAAATTTTTAGCAATCATCCGTTATACTTAAACGTTAAAGATCAAGTAACGTATATATATATATATAATTTATACACGTATTTATATATTTCTTCTCTGTTAATTTATATATTAACAAAACGATAAATGAATACAAAACTAAACACAACTGATGAAACAGAACTGATTTGGATAAATTTTATTTTATCATATTTTCCAAATACAAATATATAAGTTTTTACACTCGATTCTTGTTTCTCTCTTTTTCTTTTTCTCTTAATGCTGTGTTCTCTTCCGATGTCAATTAGTCTTACATAACGTAGTCAGTCATATTTGTTAAAAATATATGGATTTACCAATTATAAGTTATTATTTCTTACGACAATTTGTGTTATTACGTGCATTGCAAAACTATTTTATTTTGAAAACTATTTTACATACACATATGCATGTATCTTTCTACGAAATAAATAATTTGCAAAATGCTGCTAAAACATATCAAATCATGTACATATTATACTTGCACAATTGAAATTTCTATTGCTCTGTTTTCAGAAAAAAATAACATTAAATTGTTTAATATACTAAATTGTACATTACACACAATAACGCAAAAGCAAATCACAAACGAGCGATCACTTAATTACAAATACAAAATTTTTATATTATTCCAAACAGAATCACTTGTATTGTCAAAAATTTTATCTGATTTCGTATTCTCGCTATTTGCAACATAACTGAAACACACCTTAACGGAAAACTAGTAAAATAGATATAAAAAACGCAAAAAATAGATATAAAAAAAACGCAAATCTAGTTTACCGTAATAAATTGCAAAATTATACGAAGCTGCGGTAGAACTTAATAGCCGCTAAAAGATTAATTGATACAGATACAAGACTAATTAGTATTGATATTAAAATGTAAGCGGAAGCGTTATCGATCTTAAACACCCTCTAAACTATATCTCGAACTAGTGTAAGAACGCCTTCTGCTGTTTCTGAACGTATATAAGACAGACGTTCTATCACAATGCACAGTCTTAGATTATCACCTCGACGACAGCAAACAAGCATCGTGTTGTTAGCGCTTGGAATTCATTACCAGTTATTCCTTGTAATTCACATATTGAACATCTCGGTTGTTCTCAAAGATTTATTCAACAAACAAATGAAATAAAACTTGTAAAACTTTATTGTTCGTCATGGAAAACATACACGCGTCAAATATGTTCGATATAACTCATATCGATGTCAATAAAACGACTAGTTTCATCAAAGATGCGCCGAAAATTTCGAGATATACGGTAAGAAGTTTTGAAAAATCACATAAAACAATCATTAAGAGCGTAATGTTGTTAATTTTAAAAATTGCATTGATGTCTTACGAATTTAACGTAGCACACTACAGTATATCACATTAAAATTTATTTTAGAATTAAAATCGTCACATAACTTCAAGAATCTCAAGTATCGCTAATTTACAACAACAATCATAAAACAAATTAATTAGAATTAATATTATTTGTGTACAATTATTCAAGCAATCATCAAGCATTATGAAATAATAGTGCATTGGCGAGCACTATCACTTCAGTTCGTGTTCTTATAGTCGATCATTATATTCATATTGTATCTATAAATTATACATTATAAATTTATCATTTTAATATAAAATTGTGTGATGTTTTTAGATAATTTTGTCGTTTTATTTTTCACACATTTCTCATTATATCAAGAAATACATTTAAAAAATTGTTTTAGAGTTATTTTTTTCTTAAGCTTAATCAAACATTTTAACTTTCTGATATGCACGTAATACTTCCAAACAAACGGAACATGTTTCACATTGTTTGTCTCAGTCATATGATTATGAGTCAAATATATTCTCTACGAGTTAATATGATGATCTAATCATTTTCTCACAGTAATTGTGAGACATCAGATATTATTATGCAGATTATTAATTATCCTAAGACAAACGCCGTCGGTTAAATCTTTTTTTTTTAAGGATACGCTTCCCTTGACATGACGTAACTCGAGTGATGATAGAAACAATGCATCTCCAAAGCGTATTACTATAGAAAAGTGACGCGTTGTACTACCTAGACGTAGTTATCATTGCGATTAATTTATTTTGGCACTTTAATTAACTTTAATTAAGCAAAGATAAAGTTTAGAATGTTATAAAGTACTTAATATTTCAAACAAAAGAAGATGTTTCATAAGATATTTTATAATTTTTTTCTTACAATGCGAATTCAAAAACAAATATATATAGAATTATTGATTATTAAACTCTAAATAAATTTTTAAATTTAGAACATTTAAAGTTGATTCTCTCTCTCAAAGTTTTGAATATATTAAAGATATTTTTTTTTGACAAAATTTCTTGTTATATTTTGTTTAATTCTTTTAGATCTAATCAAAAAAAGCAAATAGCATAATATCTAATCTAATCTGTGTATATCTAATCTAATCTGTATTGTTGCAAATCTTTGCATTAAACTACATCATATGCATTCTGTGTGTTCTTATCGGCTCTTATAAATCACTGTCTAGAAGTAGACCACTGACGAATTAACACTAGGTGACGTTGACTGTGCAATGTCCGAGAGATCGCAATTGTATAAACGAGAATGTCTCACGCGCAACGTAAGCACGAAATATAATAGTTTAACAATCAACGAAGAGAAGATTTGAACAGTATTTCGTTAAAATTCTTGTTATTTCGCAATTATACACCGTTCCACATAAATTATGCTATTTGCCTTATTTTATTCTTGGAATTACGTGATACCGCATTAAACATGTGTTCCAATTATTCAAAAAACTTCCGTTTTAGTTCTCTCATTGAAATATAAATATGTATATTTATTTCACAGTCATGCGTTTTACTACTGAAATTTATATTAATTGATATTCTATTCATTAATTTATTTCTATCGAAATTATAGGTGAGATATTTAACTTGCACATTTTGCATAACTTGTAAATTATACGGAAAAGTATATATAAAAATAAAATAAAACAATAAAGCACTCTATTTAAAAAATATTTACTTTAAAATCTTCAAAATGCCTCTTATGTGCAACTTAGATGCTTCCTATACATATATATATATTAGTGGTTTTAAAGAAATTAAATTAGTTTGATTTTTTTTATAACATCAGGCAGCTAAACTATCTTTTGTCTTTCTCATTCTTACAATTATTGCATTTTTTTTTAATTTGCGGACAGAGAAGTTTTATTAAAACAATTTATTGTTTTGATCTCGTTTGACACTTCCGAATCAGCAATAAGCGGTCACTATTAATATATACTATTAATATATTTAATTACACACTACCACATATACACACACATACTATGTATATTAAATTTTATATACATACATATTGTATAAAATTTTATTGTCAAGAGATTTGTATTACTCTTGATAGAACTTTTTATATTGAAAAATAAAATCATGTTTATATTATTATCTTTTTTTCATTACTATATTTATACTATTTAGGAAAAATTACTATTATATCATTAAAAAATGTTCTTATTTTATAGTTAGCCGATTCGGCTGACAGATCAAATAACGATATGGACTATCATATCGAATTAATTAACAAGAATGACAAATTGAGAGTACTGAAGTTTTTGAGAAGATTCTTCTTTAGAGACGAACCGCTCAATCAGAGCATTCAATTGATACCGGAAGGTGAAGACAGTACTTGCGTGGAATTGGAGGATTATTGCAGCCATGCAACGTTCGAAAATAATTTGAGTCTGATGGCAGTTTCTGCCAACGGCGGAATCATTGGGGTTCTGCTTAACGGTAAAGTTACAATGCAATTTTGTTGTAATTTGGAAAACGATTACAGTTTTACAGCTGATCTCTATAAAACTTTGTATAAACCTTCTGTTTTGGATCAAAACAAAGACCAGTAAAAGAATTGTCGGCGATTTGCTTAGGCATAACTTAGTTATATCTAGTTATTTTTTCATTGTAGGTAAAATGGATCCTCCGCTAGATGAAGAAGAGCCAGAATACATACGATTATGTAAGAACGCGAAATTTAAAAAAATATTGAGATTATTACATCACATAGATAGAAATGTGAATGTAGGCGGCCAATTCCGAGACTTGAATGTCTTAGAAATCAGAATACTTTCGGTAGACACTAACTGGCGAGGAAAAGGTGTTGGAAAGGCTCTCATAGAAAAAGCAATGTGAGTAACGAAACAATTTGACAATCAAACTCAA
>QVNW01001531.1:0-14834 GCA_014825475.1 Pseudomyrmex flavicornis
AAACACCCTGCGAACGGCTCGTAAGACCATATATTCTTTCTTAGTTTAATACTATCATGAGCCTTAGAATCTTTATTAATTTGTTATATATATATATATATGTATCTCTTTTACTACAGGTAGTTTCTTCCGAATGCAATTTCCCTGAACTTATTCTCGCGACTGGACGTTCACCATTCTCTTATTGCAATAATCTAAGAATGCGTAATCATATTTTCCCCTCGGGGTCTTGGAATATACATACATTGAAAACGCTGTAATTTTTCTTACGCAGTCGCTGTTCGCAAAATTGTAACCTTTCTACCGTACTCGTGGATGACAAACGAGACAAGAACACACAAGGAATCTCAATTGAACTCAACTACGCCTGTGCAGAGTTTGTCACCGAAAGTTCGGCAACGCTTGAATACACACACTCAGACGTTTTTCGGAGAAGAATGGACTCTCTGTCAGGAAAATACGATTCAAGGGAAACAAACAATTTCACATGTTGCTGTTCCGCGAGAATATAACGAAATAATATTCAGAATTGCTGCTTAGCGTTTCTACAAAATTTCGTCTGTTTCGTTAGAAGAGAAAGATTGTAATATATAGAAACTTCCGAATATATATATATATAGGCACGCAAAACTCCCGGACTGACAAAACTCTTTTCTATTACACAACGGTAATTTTAAAGTGAAATGTCCTACGGCGCGGCGTTATGTCTCTACGGAGGATATTTCGTCACTAGCGTCATTCCGTTTGTGAGCAATAGAGATTAGTCAAGAGTAAAATATAATAAGTGTTTGAACGTATAAAAGATGATCGTGTGAGTTTCACGATCACCGCGAAACACACAACAACAACAACAACGGTGACGATAAATAATACAATACACCGCATTCATGTATTCCGCCGTCTGGAAACGTATCACATTTAATTCTTGAAATGCTAAAAAAAAAATTAGCGATTGTGTAACTGGTACATCCGAGCGTCCGTCCGTTAACGCTAAACAGCTGTACGTCTTCTCGGATATCGATTCTCGAAGGTCAACGCCTCAATAATACCGAGGCGTTTAAGTAGAGATAGCATCTTATTCCTGATGCGATCGCTCGTGTCTCCGGCCAATCAGCCATCGTTTAATGTACGGCGCGAGCAACGGATACGAAAGGAAGAACACGTGTCCGCAATAGTACACACTGGCGTAAACCTGATTGTATCGCGGATACGAGAGGTATAGGAACGACACGAGGGAATATCCCATGAAAACGAGAGTGTAGAGCTTCAGAAATATCCAGGAGAGCAAACGCGCTTCCCATCGTGTTTTCAGCAGCGTTTGCACTTTCTCGCTGTTCTGCAACACCGGTCCGATCTGGAAAAAAAAACGAAAGAGAACAACGCGGGAAATAAGAATAGAAATAATGAGCTGGATTTACATGCGGAAAACATCTTTTTAAACTATAATTAAATTATAATTCAAATTGTCACGTTGCCGTGAGTGTCAATTTTGCCGATTTGCCTCCAGCGACGGAACGAAATTTTTTCTATTGTAACCACATCGTGATGAAACATTACATAATTAATTGAATTGTGCAAAGTTACGTTCGTATGTGCACTTATTATTTTTAAACCACCAGTCTAATATTAATTGCAAAATTATAAACGTTGTTTTTTTGCAAATTTTTATTGAGTTTGATAGCGCCGGTCACGGCGCCGCTAAAAAAGTTACAGTGCCGATTGTGACCGCCACGGCAACGTGTCAATGTGTTAAATGCATAATTCGAAAATTTATATCTCCGGATTGCTTTGCATCTCGTATGGTAGTAGAAATAAAAGAGAAATAGATTTCAAAAAATAAAAGCAAATCGAATGCTGTGAGCAACGAAGATAATTGTTATATACTTACATCTCGTTCGAAGTACATTATAATAAATTCCATGAAGAAGCAGTGATAGTATCCGGAATGCAGACCGTGCCAGACGGCAAGGAAGAGCAACGTTGTCACTTGACTGTATATCTTCGAGCCCAGAAATCTCAATCTCTTGTAGATGTACTCCGCGCACCAGTGATTGGTGTTTATATTGAACGACATAATGTAGTGATTGAACTGCGTGGTGCCCTCGAACGTTCGCAGCTTCACGTTCGCGCAACCGTCCCACTTGATACGGCCCGCTGAATCCTTTCCGTTGTGCGTCAGACCGAAGGTGATGCACACCTGCAATATGATCAATCGATCGCGAGATTCGCGCGCGTGTGTGTGTATGTGTGTTCTTGCGCGAACAAAAGTATATATATGTAGGTATATTTTAAAAATACACAATCAGTATATTGTTACCCCTTCTGTGATTAGCCAGACGCTGATATATTTATAAAGATTGATCCTGCCCCAGATGCCGATCAGCAGGCACTTTTGGATCAGATTAAGATTCTGAAACGACGGCTCGAAGAAATACTGATCGGAAATGCAGAGCGTGCCGATTTGAAATACTGCCACGTATACAAATCCAATGAATGCTCGCAGCAATCCCGCGGACACGCAATCCGGTAGTTTGACGGCGCCAGTTTGAGGATCCTGAAAAATTTTTTTTGAACATACATTCACATAGCTTGATCGTGAAGAGAACCCCCTCTCCTTCCCCCCCCCCCGATCTGATGTATTTTTCATTTCAATTTGCGTGCGTAAATGTTTCGATCAATTACTAACGCGTTCAGCAAGCTGGCCATTAACGTAGTTCAGGTATCGTCGCATACTGAACTGCGGCCCGATCAAGAACGCGCCCGGGAAGTAAGCATACGCCGCAATTTCTAGCAGCGACGGGCGTTCCTTCAAGGCCACTTGTTTCTGAGTATCGGACAGTTTCTCCTGCAACACGGATCAATGCGATTTGTTGTCGCGTCACGGGAGCAAATGTTATAATACATAAATCACAGGAAAGAGAGATAACGTTCGTACGTCACGTTTCTGACCGTCCCATACGTTAAACGCAAGTCCTATTAACCTAAGGGTGAGCACACATTGAGGCATTGTCCATTTGATGTCGTAATCCTGAGTGCTGGTGGTGTAATAGCCTGTGGTTGTGGAAAACAAATGCAATTAGATATCTCGTTTAAGATAATTCTATTAGAAAATAAAGTAAGGCAATTATCAGAAAAAAACAACTTGTTATTAATAATGAGCTTATCGTTTCTTAGCATCGTTTCCGACTCTTGTATAAGAAAAAACAACAGAAAACAACAGAATTTAAAAAAAATGTAAAAACTGTTAAAAAAAAACTATTATTTTCCAATAGTTTTATATCACAATAACATTATAAAGAAAATAAAAACGAACATTAATAGCCTGCGCGTGCGATAAACACGCGTGCAGTAGATATTAAATCAGCCATAACGTGATACAATTGTAAATGCAAACACATACATGGCGTGTCGCGATATGATCAACTTCAAATCGAAATCTTCTTCGTGCGTTAATGTCTTACCGTAAAGCAGATACGACATGTTGAAGAGAAACGTGACGATAACGGACAGCCCGTTATTACCGAGAATTGTTAGAATCAGATACGTCCCGCACACCACCGTCGACAAGTGAAGTATATTCCAGTCTGTGAAATAACAATTATCAGATGTTTTTTTTTCTTTTTTTGTTTTAAAAACAGTCATTTTATTTGCATTAATATTGACGTTCCTCGCGAATTTAGACGTAACGCGGGAAAAAAAGAGAAAGAAAGAGAATTACCATAATTCCAATAACCGATCGAAAGACCGCACGCTATGAAAAATAGGTGCTGACGCGTCGGGTCCTTGCCGTAGAGCGTGTATCTGTGCAGAAGAGCGACGGGAAATCCTGAAATCAAATTTTTATCAAAACAAATTTTTATTTTCTGTTTTTTTTCTGAATTACTTGACTTTTGTGCGTTCTGATATTTTGAAAAAAATAAAATTCTGCGTTTTTAATATTTTTTCTATTATATCGATTCTCTTCGGGAGTGCAAAGATAATACGTTTAACTGATAAGATAACAAGTTTAATTTTTTATAAAAATACATGTTGTCAAACTACGTTAACAAAATCGAATCGCGCAACACGTGCTCGAACGAAGTTCGTTTTCAGCGGCAAACACTGATTTAGAGTAGGTCAAGCACGTGTTTCGATTCGATCTCGTCGATCTCGTGTTGCTGAATTCGAAAGAAGAGTTTATCTTATTAATTTTTTTCCGATATAAATGTGAGTGTGCCTGCTATCGATTAAAAGTGAGTTACGGAAACACTAACGTGATCTTTTCGTATCGATTTTATCAGTTTCGATTTTTGATCCTGACGTTTTCACGCAAACTCTTTGTGTCTATGTGCGTACATAATCTAGATAACAATCTTCGTTTCTAGAGGTAAAAAAAATCTTTATCTAGAAGAAAAAATCTATCGTCTTCATAGATAATAATAAACTGGTTTTTAAAACTTTTATCAGATAAAGCATCGACGAAGAGATAATTCACGAAAACATTAAGCAACTGGTGCCGCGTCTGGAATCGTAATTTACATAGTTCGATAATAATTCTTCCACAATAACGTGTGTGTGTTAAAACCTGTTCCAACTATAATCTAAATCCAGATTGTTTAAAACAGTTAATAACTGTAAATTCTGCCAAGAAACCATACTACAGTCTGTCGTCTTATCAAAGCGAATTGTATTTTGTGTGTCAAGCACAGCAAAGTATCATAGTAAGATACTTATATAACACACACGGCGCTTGAGTATAAACACACGTATAATATTTGATAAATGCTCGTTGTTTTTCCTTGCTGTTTAGTTATTTCTTACAATATCCTTGATGACAGAATGTGATCAAAGTCGGGGACACGTAATCGCAACTGTGAGCGGAAAAACATTTTTGTTGAAATAGCAAAAAGATTAGTTGCTACACGGCCAGCGAGAAAGTTTTAATTATTACTAATTAAATTGATTTATTACTAAAATGTGAATGTTTTGTTTGACAAAGCAAACAATTCCAGATAGAAAGGCAGGTTTATTAGCAAAATGTTTGTTGACAAAAAGCAAGCAGCTCAATAGTCTTAACGAATTTTTCTTGCTGGCTATGTAACAATAAGTGCGGGACATTTTGTTTTTCGTGTGCAACACACGCTCGAGCTCTCTCAAACAATCTATTTTTGGCGTTTTTTTTATCGCAGGTTATTGAAGTGGGACAATGCGGCAAATAGTGAAAAGCGCGCACGTTAACGATTAGATGAGTAACCTTCGCCGTGAATTCAATTACGTTGCATGGATTATTATTAACTATGCACGTACAATATACACGTAAAGAGAGCTCGGAGGAGGGGACGGAGCGCGACTAGTTCCTCTCCCCCTCGAGGGGGAAGGGAGGAAAATGCAGAGCGGGATACCACGATTGTGTACGCACGCCGACGATCATGCGGAGAGTTTGTGAATGAAAACTCTCCGCACGCACCAACTTTGTTCCCATCCGAGAATATAAATAATTCGATAAAATTGTAAAGAGATTAAAAAAAAAAAACGGGGAACACACACAAACGTAAAAAGGACGTGGTAATAAAAATAAGAAAGTGTCCCGAAGAAAGTAAACGGGAGATTATATTATTTATAAAGTTGACGGGAAAGTTATTTTTTTTACCCAACAGAATCGAGAGCAGAAGACGCAGCGCGGCTTCCGGTGCGCCCAGGAGCGTCGCCAACCTCTCGAGCCCGCCCGGGCTGTGCGCCACGTTGTCCATGACTGAACGACGACGGTTGCTGCGTGCACAGTGTCACACACACACACACACACACACACGCACAAACACACGTCAGTGGCGGAGGATCCTCACGTGAAGAAAAAAATATTACGCCGACGATTCGGCTGACAACATGACACCGCGCGACGTGCTTAATTTTTCTTTTCTTTGTTGTTTACCGTCACCGACGAGACGTCGTCGCGTGTGACGGGCACGACGATCGTTTTCACTGTTGAGCACGTTACCGAACAGCTGCGCTCGCACGAGAGAAACGAGACCGCGGGATTAACCTTTCTTCTTCCACCGTTGTCGCCACCATCAGCACCAATCACCACCGACCGTCGTCACCACCACCGAGGCTGCAGCGGCGGCGGCAGCGGCGATGCTTTGCGCTGCTACAGCTGTTCCATTGTATGCGACTTGCGCTAAGAATAATTGTAACGATAATATTACGCTGTGTGATCGAGACGACAACGACGACGACGACGACGACGACGATGGGCACATCGTCGTCGTGCCTGCGAATTAATCAGGACATCGGCGGAAGCTCGCGGTATGTGTTTCTCACTCAAGCGATTGGTTTTCAGGCTATCGCACCAAACGGAACGACTGAGATTGACTGGGGCCAACTAGGCCGACAGGCGGCCAAAAAGCCCGCATCAGGGCGGTGCGGACAACGGGGGTGAGACCAGCGTCGTCGCGGCGGCGCGGCTCGGCGATTAATCGATTCAGGCGCGGGAAACGCGCTATTGAAACGCGCGCCTGCGCGCTCTCGCCGCCGCGAACAAGGTCACGGTTGTAACATTTACGTGTGTGTTTGCTCGTTCGTCGCGACAATTAGGTATGTAGCGGTGATTGGCGGCGATTGACAGAAAAGTCAACAAATGTGAGTCACTTCCGTAGTCGATAATCTACAAACACTTGTCTCGAGGGAAAGAGAGAGAGAGAGAGAGAGAGAGAAAAAGGTCGCGTAAATGAACGTTTGAATCGATATATCCGTGGAGGGGAGAAGAAACACGGCGCGGCGCTTTCTCTGAAAACTCGCGCGGTGAAATTCGCGCATGAGTATTTCTAAACACTTTCACTCACTCTTGCTCTCATTATCAAGTGAAATTCTACAATAGATCGTCGAGATAGCGAAGGGAGGAGCGAAGCGTCTCTCGCTCAATCATCCTTAGGTATGCGGACGTAAAACCAGAAAAAAAAAGCGTGACTCGACGTTGCGAGAATGCGGACAATTTAGGGAGAGAGAGAGAGAGAGAGATTTTTAAGGAAGAGATAATGGATAAGAAGGGAATTTACACGCTCGATTGTCTCTCTAAATGGATCAAAGCGTGAAAGGAACGTACATAAGTGTGTTTGCGTCAGAAAAAAGGAGAAGCGGAGCAACACAACAGAGAGAGAGAGAACACACTTTGCGTTTTTTAATCTTAAATTCGTCTTATTTCGCGAAATAAATTTTATTTATAGGTAACATCATACAGCTTAGCGTTGTGGGCACGCGCGCGCCACGCACACCCGCAGCATCGCCTTGTAAACACATGTGTATCTATCACAGAATAAATATGGTCGGAAGACCCGCGACGAATGGAATAATCCGCGAGATCGCCATTTTATAAAGTACATGAGACAATTTTTTTTTTGTTTTTTTTTTGTTTTTGTTTTTTTTTCTGTTTTTTTTTTTTTTGAACAATCGCTCCGCACGCGGCTACGCACACACGCATACACACACACATAACTCTGCGTGCCAGCACGCACCACACTCTGAACGCATCTTCTGTTTGTGAAATTGTTGCACTTTTCCGCGTATAACTTTCTAAGGTGTTTTTTTTTTGCTCCTCTTTGTTCATAAATCCAAAAAATACTTCGCAAAAATAAGAGAGATTATATTATAGGAGTAAGTTTTAATATAAACCTTTCTTTTTTCGTCTTTTTCTTTTGTTTTATTCGCGAATCGCGCATATTTTTCGCATCAATTTATTCGCATTGAATAAATTTTAATTGGAACGTATCTCCTCTGTGCTGTTCTCTCTTCAGCTTCCGACGAGTCAGTTTTTTGTTTGCTTGCAAACGGAGATAAATGTATGTATTAGATGTATGTAAAAAAATACGCATCAGTTATTTCGCAAAAAGTTGCAATAAGTAAAGTTGCAATAAGTGAGTCGAGTTTACAGAATAGTTGGCGTATATATACGGAAAGCGTTACGAAACACAAGTGTATCACAGTACAAACGGTCAAAGTTGCTGGACTAAGTCATTTATGACAAACATCTTTACTGTTTTTTTTTTTTTTTTTTGCGTACGTGGAACACGCTTTACAAGATTTACACACTTGTTCAGCATGTCGTGTTTTGACACATGAACGAGCGAAGGAAAAGTCTTAAGTCTTTAGTCCGGCAATATATACTCAGTCATAATAGAACCATCTATACGCGTAATAAAACTTCGAACGCGGAAAACGTGTCGCGTATATATATTCACGTGCTCGAATGTGTGTGTTACATGAATCGATAACGATAATCTTAATGTCATTAAAGTACATGTGTAAAACTCACAACCGCAATGTCGCAATGTAATTTATCGAACCCTCGGTTTTAAACGCGTGGAAGAGCTCTGGAAAAAAGATCAGGAACTTGAAACGGAGCGTGAAATTTCATGAAGACGACGGTTTTCCTCTTTGTAAAATATAAGTTTTCTTTTTTCCTTCTCTCTCCCTCTCTCCCTCTCGCTTCTTTTTCTTCCTTGTGCGCTTGCACTCTGTTTTGTATACATATATATATATATAGTTAAATTATATATATATATATATATATATATATATATAAAGTATATGCATCTTTCTCTCGCAAGTATAGCGCGCACGTACAACATAATTCTGGACGTAATGCGAAAAGTTTGTTCCTGACGCGAAAGACACGCGCGCGCGCGCACACACACATTTCTGTTAATTCTCACAACAAACAACGTGTGTATGTGCGTGCCACAATCACGCGTAAACATATGTGCGAATACACGTGTCTGTACTTCTGTTGTAACCTTTTGTCGTGCGCTCCATCAGATTTTTTCCATGTACTATTTTGCGAATTGTGATTTTTATTTTACGAATACCTAATCCTATTCTCCACTTTCTTTCTCTGTCTCTTAATCTTTTTGACACAACAGATGTGATATATATGTATACATATATATATATTCCTCTTTTTCGCTTCCTCTCTTTCTATAATATATTTTTAAATTCTTTTAAATAGTTTCTTATATCCTAAATAGGCTTTCTTGCTTATATTCATCAAATATACAGTAAACAGGTAAACATATTTGTGATTTCCTTTTCCTTATACTCTACGGTAGTATACGCGGCATGCGCAATAAATACTTTCTTCTTCTGTGGTCTTTGATTATAATGTAAATTACGTAAAGCGCAAAATTGTGTTTTTTGATTGTGTCATTGTAGTTCTGTCTACAACATTTTGATTTGATTTACATAGACAACACCGTGCAGCTCTCTAGCTCTTTCTATCTCACTCTTTTTTAACTACGAAAAAAATTAAAGTCAAAATTCTTCCGTGCGCAATATTTATAAGTCAATTCAAATAAAATTTAAGCAAAAAACCTGAGCCATTGATTGTGCCAGCGCGGAAAAATTTTTATTCCACTATATTTTCACTTATTGTGAAAATAATGCGTTTTTTTGAGGGGGGAGGGGGAAGCTCTTATATGTGGTCATGTAATCTCACGCACGTTGTTGAGAAAAATATCAAAAATTGATATCGAAGCGTTGCTTTTTCTTATCTTTTTTTTTTCTACAATAGAGAGCAAAAATTATTTCAATACTTTTTAAGCAAGACAAGTTGCAAAAATCAAACGATGCGATTCCCTATGTATTTCTCACTCTGTCAACATTCAATATTAGTCCCTCGTCAAGAGAAAATATAAACATATAGTATCTTGTATGTGCGTGTATAGATACACATACATGCCTGTATGTATGCTCATGAGAGTATACACACATATATTCTCATTTACAAACCGTTTGCGTGTGTTTCTGTTCTTCAACATTTCTTTGAAAAATATATAATGAGAGTTCTCACCCCCTCTCTCTCTCTCTCTCACACACACACACACACACACGCGTTCTATATATGTTAATTTTATCTAATCACAATTATATAACGATTAATCATCACGTTAACACTATATAGTTTTCTTAAAATTCGAGCATTCGAAGGATCTCTCCCGTTAGCCTTACGCACTCTGGAACTTGGCATCAGAACCAAATATATGCAAGAGTCCTGTTATTTTTAATATAATAATAATAATAATAATAATAATATCGGAAGTTCACGCTATCATCGATTGGTACGTGTTAAAATTCTGTGTCTGTGTCTAACAATATATGTGCGTCGCAAAAAGTATTTAATCGTCCTTGCTCGTGAATTCCAAGCTCATTGTTGCACACAACTATATAGATTCGAAAAACTTGTAATTTTAATTTCATATTCTTGAATATGAAAATTTCAATACATATCCGATAAATTTACGGATACGATAAACACTCAATAATCTATGTATGTATATATATTTATATATATATATATATATTTATATATTCGACTAAATGGCGAGAAGAACGATTACATGTAATCTATTGCCGATGTTTTGGATTTCTCGCTTGTAAGCCCGAATCCTATATTGCATTGATTTCACGTATTGCGAGCATAATGTTTAATTTTCCAGATCCTGCGCATTTTTCTAATCGTTTTTTTTTCTTTTTTTTTATATATATATACGTAAATAATGGTGTTCTATTTTTGTAAATTTGTGCAAATATTTTTATGTAACTATGTAAATTTGATATCGAGTCAAGTCTCTTTTGTTTAGCTGAGAGAGAGTCGTCGCGACAATAAAACGTTTTGTTTCCGTGTAATTAAATGCAATTTTTTATCGCCATACTCTGGGCGCACAATAGGACGCTGTAATTAGGGTTTGTAATTTTTTTCTTTTTTTTAAATTACCTCGCATATCTTCTCTTACGTTAGATATATTTATTCGAAAAAGAACAAAAAAAGATTTGCTTCATGATTAGATATAATCTTGTAGAAACTTTTTCAATCTCCCGTTCGATCGTTTCTCTCGACGATGATTTTATTTCTCTTGAGATGCGTTGCATCAAAAGACGAGACACCGATAAGTTTCAATGTCAGATTTTGGATTTGTTTCTTTTTGTTTTTTTTTAACACCCATATACGTACTTTACATAGTTGTTCGATCTATCTTCGAGCGAATAAATTTATCGATTTTGCACGTTATATACATATAAATTATTATTTCCTGTTTCTCTCTAAGCGAGCTCAACTCTCTCGCGCCTGTACTTTCATTTATTCGGCAAACTTACTCGATTGTAAACTAAAAAGATTTACTCCGTGCCGCTTATTAAAGAGCTTAGATTTCCGTGCTGGACGAGATTCTCGGCGGACGTCGCGATCGCGTCGACGATTTGCAGCGACGACGACGTCGTCGAGTTGTCGACGCAGTACGGCATAACTCTGCCGTGGAAACAGGTGCCGGACGAGCTGCTGTTGAGTACGAGCAGCAAGAGGCCCGAGATTGCGGCCAGTATGCCGCTGGTCATCAGACCGAGGGCCGGAAGCTTCTTGGACGAGAAAATGGGTCCTTCCTCGAGCTTGAGGTAGCAGAGACCGGGCAGAACGTAGGCAAGCGGTACCGCGGCAAGGATACCGTTCAACTCGAGGACGATGCCCAGACAGTCCGTTAGCATGGAAATTAGATATGCCACGAACACTATCGTCAAGGTAATTATCAGGTACTTGCGGTCCGAGTTAGGCACGTAAGTCTCGTGCGCTTCTATCTCGTATGTGCCTTTGATCGCCGTCAGAAGCACCTGAAGCGACGAAACATAAATAATCTGTTTACTCCGACAAATATTTTCACTTAATTAATTAATTTGATAAGATTACAATTTTATTACAATTGTTTAAAAAAATTCTTTTTTGCCGCATATAAATGGATCCATATGTAACTCATGCGTCGCACGGACACGCGCGAGAAGGGAGAGAAAGTTTACCTCACGCGTAACGAAGCATTCGATCGGAAAAGTGAGAAGGATCGTGCCGCTGAACATGACTCTGGCGAAGTTCATGAGATCGTCGTCCCAGCAGTAATTCTCCATGAGATCGCCCTGAACGTATGACGTGAACGTGGCGTAGCCGGCGATTCCAAACGCCGCGGCTATAATGAAGGACGTGAAGAGAGACCAGTGCGTAACCACGTCCCATTTCTGCTGCGTCGCTCTCTCGATCGAGCCGTAAATCAGGAAGGTGTTGTGATGGCACATGAAGGCGAACGCCATGATACCGATGGACGGAATGATCCCCGGTAAATTGGCGAATCTCCAGCTGTCGGTGCGATCTGGACTGCAATTAATTACATCTCGTGATCACGCGCGACAGTTTTTCATAAAAGCGAGTTTGAAACAATCCTCTTTCAACGAGTCTCCGGCGAGTAAAAAAAAAAGTGTTTATTTTTTTTCTGCTTACACCAGAGCGGACATGGTGTCCATCCGTATAAAGATTGCGAGGAGAATGAATCCGACGCAGACCAGTGAGAGAAATGAGATCTTCGCTAATCGGGCGACATTTCTGTACAAACAAAGCGGAATGGTGATGCCGAGGGTGGCCAGAAGGATGACAACTTGCCGGTGAGCGAATATATTTGTCTCGTGCATTCCCGTGACTCTTATCAGGACTTTCGTGACCGTGTCGCCCACGACCACGTTGTACGATACCATCGCTGCAAACGTAAAAAGCATTTTATGTGTCGATAAAACACGAATGCTCGTTTCCTCGATGTGTTTACGAGCGGTGACATTTTCTATTTCTGGATTATTTTCTCAGCTAAAGCGGAAAACAATAATAATAATAACAAAATAACACAAAAATCGTGTGCAAATGGATAAAAATAGAAGAGAAATAAAATGTATTGATGTGCACGCGTAAAATGTATTGAACGCGAGAGAAGAAAACACTTTAACGAAAGAAAACAAAATGTATATACAAAGATAAATAAAATCTTATAGAAGAAAACTGCACGCGCAAAACAAAATATCTATACGTGTTAAAAACGTGTATTTTAGAATTAATGGAATAATATTAAATTCTAGCGAGCGGAGAAAAAATCATCTTTCACACATGCAAATTCGACGTACCTATAAACGGATAGATGAATTGCAACGCGGTGAGGATGTAGAATCCGGCGCGGCCGAAACTCGCTCGCATCAGGCCCTGATAGCTCATCTCGCCGCAGATATGCCCGCTTCGCACCATGAGAATCAATGAGTAGTCGGTTAACGTGGCCACCAGGATCAATAGGGCGATACCGAGACCGAAGCCAGCTTGGTGCAACGCGTACGGTATTCCTGAAAAAATTCACATCCGCAGACGTGGCAACGTTTAGGTCATTAGTTCATCGTCACAAATAATTGCGGAGTTACGTTCGTATGTTAAATATATGGAATTTCGTTCTTTTCACACGACAATTACGAAATGTGTCAGACTGAATAATAAACAATTGACATTTATCGTCACATTATTCATTTTACAACAAATCCTTCGCGCAATATGCCATCACCGACGACAATATATAATAATAATTAGTGATATACAATATAATTAGTAATATAATAATTTATATAATTAGTAATATAATAATTAATAACGTTGAATACGACGTAACAAAATAGCAGTATCGATTTTGTTCGCGTAATAGAAATTGGCTTTATATTTTCTGTGAGAAAAACCTGATAAGGAAAATTAATTGTGACGTGTAATATACATTTTTTCCAGACAAAAAAAAAATTGGCAAGATACATGATATATTTCACATATTTTACCGATAACGCCGCTGCCGATGATGGAGTTAATGAAGTTGAAACTCGCGAGCGGCAGACTGCTGAATTTACCGGTCTCCTCCTCCTCCTCCTCCTCCTCCTGTAATGCGCATCGATATATCACCGTAGATGTTTACAAGAAAATACGCGCGCGCGCGAGAGAGAGAAAGAGAGAGAAAAGCAACATAATTAACTTTACGGTGTAATGCTAATTAGCGTTACGTCACGCGGTTAGCCGCGTGAATCTCCGATACACATATTTCGTACGTTTCGTTTCCTTATAAATATTAACTTGGCAATAAAATACCGAGGCGCGAAAAAGCGTCATTTCAAGGCGTCGATGCGGCAAAATCCCGCGAGCATTACATAAATCAACTTGTCAAGGCAACGTATCAACAATGCTATTCTGCTATTCGGTAGCCGCAACGGAATAATTTCAAGTGATATTACAGCGCGTATGTACATACATGCGGGTGCGATAAAAGCGCAAACTCGTTTGCGTGTTGCAAGTCGAACGATAGCGCACGTGCAACGACTTTGAATGGACGTTTTTTTGTTGTCCGCAAAATATAAACGGACGATTCATGCAAATTGACGAATATAGATCGCAAGTGCATCGACCCTCGTCAAGGCTGTGGGAACAAGCCGTTTAATCAGGATGTCAATAGGCCAATTAGCGAGAAGCCTGGAAGTTTCTGTTTATCGCTAAGATATACGCGCGCGAAGCCTAGCCACCGTCGCGCGATCACAAGCGCGAAACTTGAGGAAATTAGAGCGAGGGATCGGCAGGGATCGTATTTATGCGTGACGGAGTCGTCGCTTGTTGTTGCTAATAAGATAAAGAAAATGAAACAGGCTGTGCGACACGAGCTGTCATTCTCACCCTGACTAGTTGTTGCATGTCATCGTAAGATTCTTCCCATCCGACGCTGACAACCTGTTCGAAGTTTCGAAACAATGTGATTTAATTAAAAGCGATAATTGCGCGCGCGCAGTATGTAATTACAACGTATATCTACATTGTTTTACATATTATTTATTATAGTTATATATTTTTGTTATGTATAATTTATTTTTTTATTTGACACGCGCTAAATTAAAAAAAGACGCGCCATTCCTCATCCATCGCTCCGATGCGGTTTCCTTCCTTTTTTGTTTGCGGCACGCCATATAGAACGATCGCGCGTTTTGACAACGGTGTT